>JAODAL010004191.1:0-160450 GCA_025379985.1 Phyllomedusa bahiana
AAGTCCTTTCTGTAGATACCCTTTACATTTTAGATATACAGTTACTTAATTTTTATCAAGCGAGACCGAGAGCAGTGAGCACCATTTGCCTAGTGGGGCAAAAACCCCATTTGTAGTCTGGGGCATAGACTTTCTTATAATCCTATATTTGCTCATTCAACAGCTTTTGGTTTAATTATGATTAAACATTCTCAGATATGTTAAAGGGAATCTGTCGCCAATTTTTTTTTTTTACATATTAAATCAAGCCCCTGATCCATTTGCTTTTCCTCTGAGTCGTTTTTATTTCCTGATTGTAATTTCTCTATTCGGCCGTCTATATAATGATTGTGGAGGAAGACTTCTTGCTTGCACTGCATTAACAGAAGTCAGAGAGATACTTTACAGCAGCTTCATGCACATAGGATTCTTAAGACAGTTCTGTCCCATAGACTTGTATAGAGAGTTTTCACTGTGAAGGAGGGGAGAGGGGAGCGGTGACATCTCCTCTTGTGACTGGTGGATATCTGTGTTTATCTGTACACAATGGTGTCTCCTTTCAGTTTGACCCTGCTTTTACTGATAATGAGCAGACACTGCTGAAAAGCTTTCTAAACAGAACAGGAAGTGTCAGATTATTAGGTTTAGTGGCCAAAGTGAAAACTGCAGGACTTGAGAATTATTAAAAAAAATACTAAAAGTGATCTGGAAAATTAAAAAAACATAACCAAAAATTCCTAACAAATGTGTTTAACATAAAAATGTGAGTTAAACAATAAGTCATTTTTTGATGACACATTCCTTTTAATGTTAAAGGGGATTATGATGTTATGGAAAGGTTCGTATGTGTTCCAAAAATGGAGCTATTTTTGTCCATTGGCAGTCTAATATTGCAGCCCAGCCAGGGGCGTAACCAGATTCATAGGGCCTCATACCTAAAACAGTTGCTGTTTACCAGCATCTACAAAGCCATTTAAATCCAAACTTTATTTTGCACATTTCAAATTCAATATATTTTTTGTATTTGCCATAATATGCATGGATACATTTGGAGGAGACATGTATAAAAACATTCATTTTCTCAGAGCACTATATGAAATAAAAGGAGGGCTGTGATTGGTTGTTACGGGCATCAAAAAAGTCTTAGACGGTTTTCATACATGAGGGCCTTAGTCTTTTGATTGACACTTTTTTCCAAAATAGCGCATTGGTTTATTATGTTAATGGGGTTGTGCTACAAAAGATATTTATTAACTATCTATAGGCTAGGTAATAAATGTCTGACTGCTGGGCCCCCTGCAGATCGCTAAAATAGGGGCCCCAGCTCCCAGTCCTTTCTCACTTTGCTCATAGGGCGAGATAACTTTGTACAGAGTGGCAGTCAAAGGGTATGTTCACATGGCGTAATTGCGGTGTGTTTTGCCACGTATTTGCGCTGTAATACGCGTGAAATGCGCACCGCAATTATGGTAATCCATAGCTCTTATAGAGAACTATGAATTACACCTAGTCTCCCCTGGTGTACAATAGGATCGTATTGACATGTCAATTGTTCGCGGGGCTTACACGCGCTGACAATGCATGTGAATGGGGCCGGCTGGGAAGCGGCCCCCCATGCTTTGGAAGTATGCGCCGATCAGCGCGTCCTTCCAAAACACCCGGCGTATTGCGGTGCATACAGTATATGCCCCAATACGCTGTGTGCACATACCCAAAGAGGTGCACTACTGCTCCATTTAAAGTTTATGGAAGCGACAGAGATAGCCAAATCCACCGCTCACCAATCCCAGTCACTCATATAGACTTAAGGCCATGTTCACAAGGCTTAAATTGGGACGTATTTCGGCCCGTATTTCGCGACGTACTGCGCTCAATACGGGGCGAGATATGTCCCAGTCATTACGGTAATCCACAGTTCTCATAGAGAACTATGGATTACGCCTCCTCTACCCGCTCGGACAATACGCCGCGGGGGGAGATGAGTGACATGTCAATTACTAGCGACGAATACGCACAGCTAGTAAAGAATGTTTATGGGGTCGGCGGGCTGCCGCCCCCCCCCCCCCCCCCACCACGCTGGAGTCAACGGGACTTCGGGAGCGTAATTATGCCGTGGGAACATACCCTTAGGCAAGGAAGGATGAGGAGTCGGGGTTTTCATTTTAGTGATTGTGGCCGTCCCAGCACCTGGGTGATAAATGTTTTTTGTGGCACAACTCCTTTGAGCTTTTGCAGTGACTCAAGTAGGTTTTTTAAATTTTAGGCTCCAACCATTGCTACAATTAACAGCTTGTGGGACCAAAATGCGTCGGCCAATACAGCATATTGAGGTTTTTTTTCTTAGTTTTTAATTATGTAAAACATAGTTGGATTTTAATTGCTTCTGTTTATGCTGGGCAATTCTGGGTATACATGGACTTCTACTCATTGAAACAATCTGCTGTTTGAAAATAGAGTTTGTCTTTGCACCTAAGGAGTTTGCTTTCCTTGAATTAAACGTATGATTTTTCTGACAACTTGTAAAGTATTTTGTACGTGTTAAAATTATCTGATAAAGACGAAAAACATAAACATTCACTAAAAATGAGAGACGCTGTGTAGACAGATAAAAAGGATGGAAGAAGTTAACTTGCTTAACCTCGGCCGTCCCAGAGGAGCCTCTAGACTGCGCTCTTTCCTGCACTGGTGTTCCTGCTGGCAGTCAAGGGCTTCATTTTTCACTTGCCATTAAGTGATAAAACTTTCTGTTTGGAAGCAGAACAGCAATTATCCGAGGAGCGAGATGAGTATAAAGCATGCACAATACATCCCATCTGGCAGCTGAGGGACGATTTAAAACACAGGATTTGTCAACTACAACATCACTCTTTTCTCAAGTCCCAAATGGAAAATGACTTTGATCCGATGAGTATTATGAAGCAGGTTAGTGTTTTACTTCTATTTCATCAAATGTATTCATGCCATTTTCTCTTATTGCCTCACATAGCTATTACGCTGAACAAATTAAATTGATGGAGAAATACCAAATGTATAAAACTATGAGAGATATGGTCTCCCTAAAAAGAATTTGTTACCAGAAAATGATCTATTGTTTAAATTAAGTTTTATGTTTAACATATTTTTTCAGAATGGTGTTGTTATTTTTTTTTCATTTTTTATTTCATGGCGATGTACATTTTATGTGCAGGTCACAAACGTGTAGTCTTCTAAGCTTTTGTGTCCCCCGTATAAGACCACCAGAAACATGATGTGAATAGATCCTAACAATTCAACACAAATGCTATGTCGGTCGTCTGACCACTAACTAAACACCCTCACTCTTCGGGGCTGTCTACCACCCAGCACCACAAAATAGATATGTTTGACCATATTATCTAAACAGCTCACACCTTTCTTAGGGCGAGGACCAAACCTACATAAGTGCAAAAGTTTATTGCAGGTGCAAACAGAATACTGCAACATAAGAACGCCTTTATGTATGAAAAAAGTGTTAGGCAATGATCAGACGGCTGATTCTCGGCGTAATTGCGGGATGGATTTCGCCCCGCAATTACCCCGTGTGCTCGGGAGCGGGGCGGGGGGCCGGCAGCCCGCCGGCCCAATAGACTTTCATTATCCATGGCACGTATACCGCCGTGATAATTGTCATGTCACTTTCTTCCCGCTAGCCGTATTTCGTGAGCGGGGAGAGGAGACGGAATCCATAGTTATCTATGAGAACTGTGGATTACCGTAATGACTGGGATGGATTTCACCTGTAATTCATGCAGTACGGCGCGAATTACGGGCTGAAAGCCATCCCAAAATAAGTTGTGTGAACATGACCTTAAAAGTTTGTTTTCATCAATTAACAAAACGTAGAATGAATGAACAAAATTGAAATCAAAATTTAAAACAATATTTGGTGCGACCACCCTTTGCCTTTGGAATGTGATGATTTGGCCCCCACACAATCTGTCTGGGATTACACGAAGAGACAGAAGCATTGGAAAAAGCTGCATCCATTGAAGATCTGGGCTTAATTCTCTGAGATGTTTGGAACAACCTCACTGTCGAGTTCCTTCAAAGACTGTACATGTCTACCTGATTCTGATCTGAAGGATATAGGAGGTCACAACAAATATGATTTCTCTTTCGTTCATTCATTTTGTTAAGTGATACAAATATATATATATAGTTACATTGTTTGTAAGGCCAAAAAAGATGAGCGACCACCTAGTTCATCCTAACGTCCTGCAGTGTTGAATACACGTGGACAAAAGTGATGGTACCCTTCTATTTAAGAATGGAAACCCACAGTGGTCACTGAAATAATTTGAAACAATAAGTAACAATAAATTTTAATTTACTGAAATAAACTAACAAAAATCAGACATGACTTATTTTTCAACTGAAAAATTAAATAAAAAAAAAAACTAATGAAACTGGCCTAGACAAAAATGATAGTATCCCTAGAAAAGTAATAAAAAGCCAGCTGACCCAAACAATTTATCCTCTTATAGTACCACATGTACAGATTGTGTTCCAAGAAATAGCAAAACTTGAAGGGTGCAAGAGAGGGTGAATATTCATGGATAAAATCTTTTAATTAAGTAAAAACATTAAAAACTGAAATAGCAGCACCTCGTGGCAAAAGAGACACAAGCTTATGTGTTTTCAGCAGAAATATGTGCTGTTAATCAAAGCAATAAAATTAGTGTTGTCCTACGCATTCTTAAATACCCACACTCCAATTAAAACATTAAGGGCCACATGTATGAACCTGTTTAGGTCTAAAACTCACTATTTTGCCCATAGTAACCTATGGGCATAAAAGTGAGTTTTAGACCTTAAGGCCTCGTTCACACGACTTATTTTGCCGCGGATTGGCGCCGTACTGCGCGCCGGATTTGCGCTGCAGTACAGAGCCAATCCGTCGCAGTAATTACGGTAATCCACTGCTCTCATAGAGAACAGTGGATTCCGTCGCTCCTCCCCGCTCGGTGAATCCGCCGGGCGGGGAGAAAGTGACATGCACATTATCCAGGCGCAATACACGCCGTGGATAATGCAAGTCTATGGGGCCGGGAGCGGCGCCCCTGCCGCGCTCCGGCCCCGCTCCCGTCCCGCCCCTTATTCACGGCGGATTTGTGAGCTGGATTGCGGTCACAAATCCGTCGGGAATAAGCCGTGTGAACACGGCCAAACAGGTTCATACATGTGGCCGTAAGGGCCGGTTCACACGGCTTATTCAAGCCGTGATTGGGAGACGGATTCCACCCGGCTTGAATAAGGGGTGGGGTGGGGGCGCTGCCCGCTGACCCCATGGACTTTCATTATCCACGGCGCGTATTCCGCCGGGATAATGAACATGTCAATTTCTCCCCGCCCGGTGGATTCTCTATGAGAACTGTGGATTACCGTAATGGCTGGGACAGATTCCAGCCGTATTGCAGCGCAGTACGGCGCGCAATATGGCTGCAATCCGTGCCCAAAATAAGCCGTGTGAACGGCCCTTAAGGTGCTTTCACACAGTGCGTTTTTGGTGCGTTTTTTACGTGTTTTTTAATGCGTTTTTGGTGCAGGAAGGCACAGCAATTAATGCTGTTCATTACTGCACAAAAAACGCATCAAAAACGCACTAAAAATGCACCATGTGAAAGCACCCTAATACATGCTAAATGACCTAAAATACCCTGCACCTGAGCCTGTTAAGCGTGCTTTCACACAGTTCGTTTTTTGGTGTGTTTTTGATACGTTTTTTTTAATGCATTTTTTGTGTAGAAAAGGACAGCAGTGATCGCTGTACATTGCTGCACAAAAAACGCATCAAATACGTGTGAAAGCACCCTAAGGGTATGTTCACACGGCGTCTTGCCTCCATATGAACATACACTTTTCTGATGCATCTCTGGGTCCATCAGAACGGTCCCAGAGACGCATCTATCAATTAGCCGTGAGTTTATCACTGCCGGCAATGGCAGTCGTGCAGTGGCGTTCCCATGAGTGATCGCCGTTGCTTGTTTGCATCGCGCTTGTCGGGTCCGTCTTGCGGATGCGATCCAAGAAATTACATGCAATTCTTGGATCACATCCGAAAGATGGACCTGACAGGCGCGACTGCCATTGCCGGCAGTGATAAACTCACGGCTAGTTGTTAGATGCATCTCTAGGTCCGTTCTGATGGACCCAGAGACACATCAGAAAAGCCGATGTTCACAAGACGCCGTGTGAACATACCCCAACAGTGTTTGATGGTGGATGTTCACTTTGTGTGCAGTATTATTAGCATTTACTGTTTTATAATAGTGGTGTCTATAGTAAATGGACAATAATTTCTTATGCACACATTTCTTGTGCAGGAATTATTGCTCTGATCACAAAAACAAATCTCTACTTCTGTGCACAAAGGTATTGTCTTATAATGTACATAGAGAATGATCACTTGTAAGTATTACAGAACTTAAAGTGAACCTGCCATAGTGATCATGTGTTGTGAGCTGCTGGCAGCATGTTATAGAGTAGGAGAAGCTAAATAGATTCATTTATAGTTTTGTAGAGACAGTCAGTAGAAATTGTAATTTATTTCATTTACTGCTTACTCTGGGTTAAGGAGTCCAGTAGACGTCTTACCAGTGATTGACAGTCTTCTTGGTATGAGTGTGCATATACAGATAGCCATCAATCACTGTTAACACTGCCTACTGGACTCCTTAGCCCAGAATAAGTAAAGTAAATAAATATATTACAAGTTCTGCTGAATCTTTCCAAACAAAATTATACATTAATCTGCTCATCTCCTCCTGCCCTTTTATGGGTATGTTCAGATGGCGTTTAGCATAGCGCCATATTGCACGCCGTTAACTGCGCACAATGTACCAAGGCAGATTTCTGCCTCACAAGCAACATAAATCTGAAAAAAACGATTGTAAAATCACAGTCATCTTAATGAAGACCTTGATTCTACTTGTACATTCTTTAACCATATTTCGGGTGCATATCAGCGCAATTATGTGTCAAAATCCCCATGCAAATGCACCGTGTGAACATACCCTAACATGCTGCCTGCAGATAAGATCGCATAGTCACTGTGACAGGTTTCCTTTAAATTATTGTATTGAAAACACTATGGGCGACATGTCCCAATACGCAAGCGCCGTTTTTTGGGTATATTTTGCTCCAAAAATACTCTTGACACAATATTTGATGTAAATGAACTGTAATATACCAAAACTAGGTGCATTATAAGTCAGGCACAACACATTGTAATGCGCCTAAAGAGGCATTAAATATAGTAACGTTGATAAGCTGTGCACCTCCATAACACAATGCGCCTATTGAGGTGCATTACATACACTAGTAATGATACGCTATGCGCTGCGATTGTGCAATGCACCTTTAGCGGCGTAATGCACCTTTTTAGGCGCATTACGTTTACTACGCAAGGTGTATCAGATGCCTGATTTTTGTAAGCATCGTACTCAGGGCCGGGACAAGGCATTTTGGTGCCCTAGGCGAGTACAGCCAATGGCGGCCCCCCCCCCCCCCTCGCTCTCAAAAAAATACCCCCCCCCCCACACTAATTCCTCTCACCCCTGCGCCAGGTCCTGTCACTAATTTTCTGCACATTCCACATAGCTCCCGTCCATCTCCTCAGCAGTCACTGCACAATGAAAATCAGCCCTGACAAATTAGCATTTTCAAAATCGCTCCCCTCCGTATGACAGTGCAATACCCCTAAATAACAGTCACTAAATAATCCACCGATACATGGAGCAAATCTACCAGACGAATGATTGTTACTAAAAACACTCCTACAAAACCAAGACCCAAAACTATTACTACTTAAGGATCAAATAATCCTGCCAGACCCTGACCGAACGCAACCCCCACATGTGACTATCAGCTGTACACAGGCTCTGATTACATATACCACCGCCATACAGTGACCAGATAGTGGTAGATACTAGTTGTATGTAGGCTCTGCAGACATATAAGTGATTACACTGCAGTTACATTTAGTGACTCACCGGAGACGTCTTTTCTGATCAGCGTCGTTCACTTTCCCTTTTCTTCTCCATCCGGTTCACACCTTCATGCCAATTGCTCCCGGCCAAGACTCGTCCCTGAGGATTTGGACACAAATATCTTAGAATCCTCACATTTCCAGTAACTCCTTAATTATAGGTATATAAGTCCCCTTAGTCAGACAGGTATATAGATATGCCCTCTCAGTCAGGCAGGTATATAGATATTGTCCCCTTAGACAGGCAGGTATATAGCTAGGGGCTCAGGCAAATATATAGCTAGGGGCTCAGGCAGGCGTATGGGGGCCACAGGCAGGCGTATGGGGGCTCAGGCAGGCGTATGGGGGCTCAGGCAGGCATATGGGGGCCACAGGCAGGCGTATGGGGGCCACAGGCAGGCATATGGGGTCCCAGGCAGACGTATGGGGGCCACAGGCAGGCGTATGGGGGCCACAGGCAGGCGTATGGGGGCCACAGGCAGGCGTATGGGGCCACAGACAGGCGTATGGGGGCTCAGGCAGGCGTATGGGGCCACAGGCAGGCGTATGGGGCCACAGGCAGGCGTATGGGATCTCAGGCAGGCGTATGGGATCTCAGGCAGGCGTATGGGGCTCAGGCAGGCGTACGGGGGCCACAGGCAGGCGTACGGGGGCCACAGGCAGGCGTATGGGGGGCACCAGGCAGGCGTATGGGGGCCACAGGCAGGCATATAGGGGCCACAGGCAGCCGTACGGGGGCTCAGGCAGGCAGGCATATGGGAACCACAGGCAGCCGTACAGGGGCTCAGGCAGGCGTACGGGGGCCACAGACAGGCGTATGGGGGCTCAGGCAGGCGTATGGGGACCACAGACAGGCGTATGGGGGCTCAGGCAGGCGTATGGGGACCACAGACAGGCGTATGGGGGCTCAGGCAGGCGTATGGGGGCCACAGGCAGGCGTATGGGGGCTCAGGCAGGCGTATGGGGACCCCAGACAGGCGTATGGGGGCTCAGGCAGGCTTATGGGGGAACCAGGCAGGCATATAGGGGCACCAGGCAGGCATTATAGGGGGCCACAGGCAGGCATTATAGGGGCCACAGGCAGGCATATGGGGGCCACAGGCAGGCGTATGGGGGCCACAGGCAGAATATAGGGGGCCACAGGCAGGCACTTAAAAACAACAACATTAATACTTACCCAATTCCCGGGCGCGCGCTCCTCTTCTGTCCTCTTCAGCCGCGCGCTCCTCCGGCAGCTCCTCGGGCGCACGGCCTGTGACGCGCTGTGCGCCCGAGGAGAGGCAGCGTCGCGATGACATCACGTCACTGAGGCGCACGGGGCCGCCGGGTCCTCATAGCGCTGAGGACCCGGCGGCCTCGCGGTGTCGGCCCTGCGGCTCACCGGAGGATCCAGCGATCCTCCGGGGAGCGGGCCCGACACTGTCTGCGGGGCAGGGAGCGCTTACTCTCTGCTCCGCAGAAGCGGTCACAGAGACCGCCGGCGCTTCAGGCCCACGGCAGCGGCCTGGAGCCCAGCGAGGGTCGGGGCCCTGACGACGCCCCTTAGGGATAGGCTGAGGTAGGCGCCCTAGGCGGTCGCCTACCTTGGCCTACCCGTCGTCCCGGCCCTGATCGTACTTTCAGGCGCACTTTACACTGATTAAATGTGCCTAAGATCTGCCGTGGCGACGTCAATTTTTGGACATGTCGCCCTATGTGCTATTAGTCGAGATCCGATTAAAGATGGCTGCTCTCCGGCACCTTTTGCTATTTACATTGCTTTTGAATTTTAGGAGAAGTTATGATGGTAATTACCATTTGACCACTGACAGATAACAGAGCCTGGCTGTAGATAGCCACTACATTTTCCATGTATATTGTACCGTTCTGTAATTACTACTAACTGCAAAGTTCAAAATGTCATTGGTTTCTCTTTTAAACGATATATTCTTAGGTTGAATCCGTGAAGAGTCAACAAGAAGCATTAATTGAGAAACTTATTCAAGAGCAGCGGGCCTTGGAGATTGAACTTTTGGAATGTGACCTTCAGGTAAGTAAATGGCTATTGTTGTTTAAAATAGTGAGCAGAGAAAATGCTAGTAATTTCAGCTGTAAAACGATTTTCTTGCAGGAATGTGTTGATTCAGAAGAAATAACATGTCAGTTCGGTGAAGTGCCTGCAGTTCTCCTGGAGCTATATTGTCCATATCCTGAGCTAAAAACTTCAATTTTAAGTGAATACCAGCAGCTTGTTGACTTATACCACACCAAGATGGAGGAACTTAATAGTGAACACAAAGACATAGACAGGTGGGATACAGTTGCCTTTTTTTGACTTAGAACACAACCTCTACCCCAAACTTTTCACAGTACATAGACTGCTTGCACTTTGTCTTGTTACATCTCATCTTCGCCCATGGCCTTGCATGTCTTTCATCTCAGAGCTGTACGTGATGTCTTCTGTCACCTTCTGCAGTCTTCTCATATTTTCATATTCTTGAATGTGATTCATGGACTTATGCAGGATAGCAATTTGATGTTTTGTATATCAGACATAAAACGATCGCTGTATATTCACTGTGCAGGCTCAAGAGAATACAAATGGGGCAGGGAAAGCGAAAAATAGAAGGGCTCTCTAAGGGCGGTGTTAATAGGTTATTCCCATCACAGCAAGGGCTGCTAGAAGGACAATTATGTAATATAAGCAATTTTCAAAAATCATGGTATTAAAAAATATGTATGCTTTACCTAATACAGACCTTTTTTGCACCTTCAACTTGCTCTCTTGTTTCCATGGTTACCGACCACCACTGTGTGCTTTCAGTAGTGGCCAATAATGCAGCGCTAGACTGTCTGTGAATAAGTTCCTGTGGCCTGGCTGGGGAGACGGAGGGAGAGTGCGCATGAGCAAAAATGTGCGTCTCCGTTATCCCCGCCACAGGCAATGCCACAGTAACGCCGTGTTACAAGCCACCGCTGAAAGCACACAGTGGTAAACAAGGAGACAAGAGAGCAAGATATAGGTGAAAAAAGGCCTGCATTAGGTAAAGTATACATATTTTTTATTAACATGCATTTTGAAAATTGCTTACTTTACAGTAATTGGGCGTGACTGCTGCAGCCAGTGACTGCAACTGTGACGTCCCTGTTCGAAAGTGGAAGACAGTAATTAGAAGACCTGGAAGACCCAGCACTGGAGCGGGGGACTGGAGAAAGATGAGTATAGTTTTTTTTTGTTATTTGGCACCTGTAGCTTACTATTAATTTTTTATAGGAACTGAACAACACTTTTAAGCACTTTGTATGGACCTGTTATCGTTCCACACGTGATATGCACCATCACACCAGAGAAGAGGATATTCTACCAATAGTTAGGGACAGCTGAAATATAACTCAGATGCAGACAACAGAACACTGAGTACTGTATACTGTGCAGTCCCACGTAAAACACTTTTGCGACACAGATTTGCAGTCCCACGTAAACCACAGAAAGAGAACACAACTATACTGTGCAGTCCCACGTAAAACACTTTTGTAACTCAGATGCATAGTCCCATATAAATCACAAACCGAGAGAGAACACAGCTGTACTGTGGAGTCCCACATAAAACACACAGCTGTACTGTGCAGTCCCATGTAAAAAACGTTTGTGAGACAGATGTGCAGTCCCACACAAACCACTTGTGAAACAGATGTGCAGTCCCATGTAAACACAAACAGATAAAGCGTATAGTTTTGTTCTGCAGATTTGTAGATATCAGAGGTGTAATAATCTGCAGGAAATATCACTGTGTGAGAGAGACAGAGAAAAAAAATCACCCATCTTTCCCAGAATCCTGAATGTCAAATGCCCATTCTAGTTACAAAGTATGTAGAGTGAGAATTTTAGATATACACTATCGAGTTACACTTAGCTTTTCACTTCCAATGATTCCAGTGACAGCTGAGAACCTCTCCCTTCCCCCAGCTCACACAGCATGAATCATCACGTGCACAGTGTTGGGCGTGTCTGCAGAGAGTGAAGATGCTCCCTGCTGGGAGGAGAAACACGCCCCTCCATTTCATAAGCTCTGCTTGGCAACTAGCATAAAAGGTTGCCAAATGCTGGAACCAGACAACGCCTTTAAGGTTGCTTCCTGAACCGTTGTCTACAAAATGAAGGAAAGCATAAAAAAAAATGATGCAAAAGTTTACAATTTTTATCTCTATATATGCAATTTTTGCATTGGTGTGAAATTTTAATTCCTCTTTAACTTTGAACATTAAGTTCAACATCTATTAATTCACCTTCATTTTTCACCTTCACCACCATTTTTTGCTGTATATTGCCGGTTCTATACATGTATGAACAGGCGTACGGCCAAACTTGGCACAATGTGCGCCCGATGACACATCTTAGTGCGCCAAAGTTTGGTGCGAAACTGCCAAATATAGTTTGGCGCATAACACTCTATGCGCCAATTTAGAGTGTTACGTGCCGAAAATGTATGGTGCATAACACTTTCATTCATACTGTCATATTACACACTCCTCTATATCTAGTAAGAACTGGTGTGTCGGCGCCAAGTTACAAAAATTATGCATGTGAATTCATAGATGTCGCCCTTAGTCCTTAGCACACAGAACTGTAGCTAGGCATTTCTTAACTTGGGGCAAAGAATCGGCGTGGTACCCACCTACACACAAACACACCGAGAACTACACTGCCAGTCACATAGTACTGCCATACCACACAATTATATAGTATACAAATCCATACATTGCTTACATATACAAATAAAGTATATGTACACACATTGCAAACACCTGTATACACAATACAAATATACATTGATCACATAGGGGGACATGTATGAAAACTAAGTCTAAGACTTTCCTTGTTGCCCATAGCAAATAATCAGAGCTTCCCTTTTTTCAGAGCACTTTATGAAATGAAAGGAGAGCTCCAATTGGTCGCTATCGGTAACAAGGAAAGTCTTAGACCTAGACGGTTTTCAGACATGAGGCCCTTGGTCTGGCTGTTCTTCTGCAGGTCATACATACAGGGCAGTGTAGAGCCAATACCACAAGTCTGGCTCAGGCACCACCTTTACCCTGGTCTGGCTGTTCTTCTGCAGGTCATACATACAGGGCAGTGTAGAGCCAATAGCACAAGTCTGGCTCAGGCACCACCTTTACCCTGGTCTGGCTGTTCTTCTGCAGGTCATACATACAGGGCAGTGTAGAGCCAATACCACAAGTCTGGCTCAGGCAGCACCTTTCCCTTGGTCGGGCTGTTCTTCTGCAGGTAAATACCATACGTCAGGACAGGTGTTTTAGATGGCTAATACCACAAGTCTGACTCAGGCACCACCTTTACCCTGGTCTGTTCTTCTGCAGGTCATACATACAGGCAGTGTAGAGCCAATACCACAAGTCTGACTCAGGCACCACCTTTACCCTGGTCTGTTCTTCTGCAGGTCATACATACAGGCAGTGTAGAGCCAATACCACAAGTCTGGCTCAGGCACCACCTTTACCCTGGTCTGGCTGTTCTTCTGCAGGTCATACATACAGGTGCAATGTAGAGCCAATACCACAAGTCTGGCTCAGGCACCACCTTTACCCTGGTCTGGCTGTTCTTCTGCAGGTCATACATACAGGGCAGTGTAGAGCCAATACCACAAGTCTGGCTCAGGCACCACCTTTACCCTGGTCTGGCTGTTCTTCTGCAGGTCATACTACAGGACAGTGTAGAGCCAATACCACAAGTCAGGCTCAGGCACCACCTTTACCCTGGTCTGTTCTTCTGCAGGTCATACATACAGGGCAGTGTAGAGCCAATACCACAAGTCTGGCTCAGGCACCACCTTTACCCTGGTCTGGCTGTTCTTCTGCAGGTCATACATACAGGGCAGTGTAGAGCCAATACCACAAGTCTGGCTCAGGCACCACCTTTATCCTGGTCTGGCTGTTCTTCTGCAGGTCATACATACAGGGCAGTGTAGAGCCAATACCACAAGTCTGGCTCAGGCACACCTTTACCCTGGTCTGGCTGTTCTCCTGCAGGTCATACATACAGGGCAGTGTAGAGCCAATACCACAAGTCTGGCTCAGGCACCACCTTTACCCTGGTCTGGCTGTTCTTCTGCAGGTCATACATACAGGGCAGTGTAGAGCCAATACCACAAGTCTGGCTCAGGCACCACCTTTACCCTGGTCTGGCTGTTCTTCTGCAGGTCATACATACAGGGCGGTGTAGTGCCAATACCACAAGTTTGGCTCAGGCACCACCTTCAACTAGGTCTGACTGTTGTAACAGTTATGCACCAAGGTTTGGCGTCAAACATTCATAAATGTGTCCAATTCTACAAATGTGGTGTGCCACGTCCCCCAGAACGTAACAAATCTTTGGTGCATTAAAAAGTGTTGGGGCTGGCGCCGTTTGCGCCAAAGTTTGAAATGCGACTGTTCATACAGCTATAGAACAAGTTTACGACAGCTTTTTGGCGCAATTTATGCCAGAAAACTGGCGCAGCCCCGTTCATACACGTCGCCCTTAGTGTTTGCAGACACACACTGAGGTGTACAGGGAGAGTCACTTCCTTTCTATATTATTTCCCTATAATTATGTAAAAATAAAGTTATGAACTATTAGACTAGGGGTAAGGTGTTGAGTTTTGAAGATTTCATATGTACTTTTTCTGCAAGTATCAGAGAATCTCCAGAATAATATTATTTTTAGAATGGTATTTTACTTGTGTAATGCATACCTAAAATGGGAACGCAGCCCTCACTATAAAAACATTTGGACACATAAAAATACAATATTTATTTTTAGCGAGATTTCTGGAACTCTCTTACCCGCCACCCACCACATCGAGAAAGACGGACAGTTCCCTTTTTTTAATTCCTTTGAACAAAGAGGAATTAGCAGAGAATGCGAATGACAAGACATTATTGTTATTTGTTCTCGGTCTATAGTACTATGATATCTTGCATGTATTATTTTGCTGAAATAATATTTAATTTCCCACTACAGTAACTGCAAAAGGATTAGCGAGAATTGTATTTGAGTAATCCATGAGCATCCCAAACGAGGAAAAAAAAACTGTTTCCATTTCACTTACTATGAATTAGAGCATTACAGCTAATACCAGAGCATTATATGAATGATAATTTAACATCTCAAATTCAATTACCAGTTCTTCATTGGTTAAGGAAGAAAAAACCTTATTATCTATTTTATAATCATTTGAAGGAAGTCGAAGGATAGGCAATATTTTACTAGGTTATTAAAGCACCACTAAACGTAAATTGCAAAGTGCATAGAAAGCCAATAACCATTTTCCCAGTCTGCGTGTCAGTCCAGGTTTACATAGGGCATTGATGGTGCACTGCACTCATACTCGCGTTTCACTGCATAAAATGTTAGAGTTCAATTTAAGGAATATGTAAAATCTTTCTGGGTAAAGCCTGATTAAAGAGGACTTGTGGCCATTCCGGATATGTCTGTTTTGGCAAATCCTTGTGTTCCCTGTAAGATAACAATTCTGGAGCCTCTTCTCTTATATCTCTGTGTTGTGCTGTTCCTCTGTTATTCCTCCTAGAAATATATTACTGAATCAGTCAGCTGGGCGTTAGCAATTGGGGGTGTCCAATTAGTGCTGGCAGAGTCAGTATGTGCAGGGACACACCTCTTTGAAAACTAGAATGGTAATATTCAGCTGACAGATTAATTTACATGTTTCTACAAGGAATAACAGGGGAACAGCACAACACAGAGTTATATGAGAAGATGCTACAGAATTGTTATTTCACAGGAAACACAAGTACCCTGTTTCCCTGAAAATAAGACCGTGTCTTTTATTAATGTTTGCTCCTAAAGACGGCCTAGGTCTTATTTTCAGGGGATGTCTTATTTTTAGAGAAAAAAACAGAAACATGGCCATACTCACTGCTAGAAAAGCTAAGATGAGACTGAACACAGCATAGAGGCAACACAGGCCCCCATGCTAATAAAGAAAAATAACTACATACTACATACTGTAGTCATCACAAACATCAGCATAACCAGCCAAACTCTGAATTCCATCAAGAATTTCTTGTGACTCGATTTCCATGTACAACAATCTATGGTACATTTACCGATCCTGGTATTTATGAACAAAAAGCAACATTTATTCAAAGACAGTCATGTCATCATCTTCTGGAACATCATCATAACTCTCCAAACCCTGAATTACATGGTGAATTTCTTGTGACTCCATTTTTTTAGCCCCAATTCCTCATGTCTATCAATAACACTTTCCTTAATTGTGCACCATTTGTCACAAGGTAAGACCCATCTAAATAATCTGCTAACACTAATGTATGGCGTGGGGGGAGCTGTAGCAATGACCGATGCTAGGTCTTATTTTCTAAGAAACAAAATTGCACTAGGTCTTATTTTCAGGGGATGTCTTAATTTCTTATTATAGATTTCTCAGTTCTGTTGTCTTTATATGTTTATGGGGACAGTCATCTTGTCTGAGCTGCTTTTAACAGCATTTAGATAGATGCTTTACAGCAGCTTCATGGACATAGGAGCCTTAAGACTGACTCGGTCCCCTTGGCTTGTATCTGGGAGTTTTCTAGGCATGCTCTTTACTAAACCAGGCAGGTCAGAAGATGTCACAGGTCCTCTTCAAGGTTGGTGGAATTTGGTGGGGGCCCTCAATCCACCTCTAAGACCTGGATCCCTTGACATCCTATTGCATAGAAATATCAGAGAAGATCACGTGCATTAATGTGAAGTTATAAGATTATAGAGACAGCTATTTTCCAATGACACCATTGCCATTTATAATGGAGTAGAGTCTAATTTCTTGACCTGGAACCCATGAATCACCTCTCCATCCTGAAATTTACTTAAAGAGTATAAGTTCTACCTTTTGTCATATAAATTGAGGCTTTCAGACTGTCCCTCCCATTGTGAAAACACAGTATGCTGGCCTTCAAGTTGATTTCATAACATAGATTGTTTAACAAAAAACTAGCTAGACAGGTTTGTGATGTGTAGGCCCCAGGACATATGCCCCTTGTACTCTACCTATAATCTTACCCTGCCTGTGGCACATCAATGGTTGTCACCCATCTGTCCCAGAAACAAGTTGATCCTCAAGGTTTCCCCTTACTGATCATCATTTACCTTATATTATATATGTGGATATTTCATTAGAATCGTATTGCTGTCACTAGGGGCGACATGTATTTAGAAGGCTGCGCCAGAAGTCTGGCTTCTCTTCAGCCCTAAAACTGGCACAGCCCTGTTCGCTATATTTTTAATCAGGCACACTCTAATATCAATTAGTAAAAAGTATAAAGCACAAGCGCCAATATAAGAGAGAGCTGCTGAAAAAATGTCAAGGGATTACTCTGCCTATTTCCCAAACTTAAATTACCAATTATATATAGAAACAAATGACACCAGCGCTAACTCTTCTATATGTCTCCCAACTAAATGTAGCAACTTTCCAGAAAATAAAATAGCTCAACAATCACTGTTGATTGAAGCAATGGTGAACACCTGATCCAGTGGTTAGTCCACAATCAGCTCTTCTACCCTAATCAACTCCGTATCTCACAACTAAAGGTCATTATAAAATACACATAAAAGCACCAAAAATTACAAGAACTCTTGCAACGTACCTAAAAGCTCTTTCCATAAAATGCATCCGATCGTATTATATCCACAGCGATACACTTTACTGACAAAGTAAGGAATGGAACGTTTGTGTTCAAATTAACTGAGCGCTCCGGCCGGCAGCGTTCAGATATCCAACACGTAAAAACTAACTGGCAGACTAAGGTGACGTCACCTAGACTACAGAGGCTTGTCCAATATAAAAGTACCAACGCGTTTCGGAAGAAATCACGGCTTCCTTCATCAGGGCTGCATTGTAGTCTAGGTGACGTCACCTTAGTCTGCCAGTTAGTTTTTACGTGTTGGATATCTGAGCGCTGCCGGCCGGAGCGCTTGGTTAATTTGAACACAAACGTTCCATTCCTTACTTTGTCAGTAAGTGGATCGCTGTGGATATAATACAATCGGATGCATTTTATGGAAAGAGCTTTTAGGTACGTTGCAAGAGTTCTTGTAATTTTTGGTGCTTTTATGTGTATTTTATAACGACCTTTAGTTGTGAGATACGGAGTTGATTAGGGTAGAAGAGCTGATTGTGGACTAACCACTGGATCAGGTGTTCACCATTGCTTCAATCAACAGCTATTGAGCTATTTTATTTTCTGGAAAGTTGCTACATTTAGTTGGGAGACATATAGAAGAGTTAGCGCTGGTGTCATTTGTTTCTATATACACTCTAATATCAGGCTCATTACAGAGCACCCGCTGCACTTTGTAATGCGCCTGAGATCTGGGGGTGTGCTGGTGACGTGTTGGATTACAACCGTACGAAGCTACACATTTATAGCTTCAGTACAGGCGCATTACTGCTGGAACAGGTAGAGCACTTTAAAAGTAGTTTATCTGAGCCAGAATGTGGCTTTGTAGCTAGAAAGTGCTAAATATATGACCCGCAGTAGAACAGGTTCATAGATTCAGGCGCATTGTACGCTACAAATGCACGCCAAAAAATGACACCTGGGTGCCAAAAATCATACATGTCGCCCTAGGCGTTTAATATTCTGTGCTTTATCACCATTTTAATAGATACTTTCACAAGTACTGACTTCCTGGTTATCCTGCAATAAAATTGTATTTATACACAGCATCCAATCAGAGGAGGCAGAGCTGCAGGGGGAGGAGAGAGCAACAGTCTGAACCAATAAGGAGACAGGAGGTGTGTCTCAGACTACCTACGACACCTTGTAGGCACTGTAAGGGTATGTTCACACGTTGTCTTACATCCGTGTGAACATATGCTTTTCAGGTGCGTCTCTGGGACTGACAGAACGAACCCAGAGACGCATCTAAGGCTGAGTTCACATGGCTTAATTGCGGGCACATATTTTGCCCTGCAATTACGCCGTGTGCACGGGGGCGGGGCGGGAGAGCCGGAAGCCCGCCGGCTCCATATACATGCATTATTCTCGGCGCGTACATGCCATAAATAATTGACATGTCACTTCTCTCCCCGCTCGCCGTATTGTCCGAGCGGGGAGAGGAGACGTAATCCATAGTTCTCTATGAGAACTGTGGATTACCGTAATGACTGGGACGTATCTCGCCCCGTGTTTCGCGCAGTATGGCGCGAAGTACGGGGCGAGATACGTCCCAAAATAAGCCGTGTGAACATAGCCTAACAATTAGCAGTGACTTTATCACTGCCGGCAGTGACAGACACGCAGCGGCGTTCACATGAGAGATCGCCGCTGCATGTTTCCATCACGCCTGTCGGGTCCGTCTTGCGGATGCGATCAAAGAAATGACATGCAATTCTTTGAAAGACGGACCCGGCAAGAAAGACGGCAGGAGGGAAACACGCAGCGGTGATCACTCATGTGAACGCCGCTACGTGTTCCTCATTGCCGGCAGTGATAAACTCTCTGCTAATTATTAGATGCGTCTCTGGGTCCGTTCTGTTGGTCCCACAGATGCATCTGAAAAGCGTATGCTCACACGGATGCAAGACGCCGTGTGAACGTACCCTAACTAGGATGTCACAGATCATGGCTCTGTTCTAACTTTATCGCTACTCCTGATAGCACCAGCTAAGGAGCTTATTACTGTGACCCTATAACTATGACAGAAGCCATGCATATATAAAGTTGATACCAAAATCTAGATCTAGTTTGAAGGGTTCCCTTCTCTTCTGTGTTAGCCAATGTTGTTAGAAAAATAATCAAATTGTCCTGATATGAATGTATGTGACTAGTAGGTGACCACAACGTACCATCTGCACCATCTTCAGGCATAAGACTAGCAGTTGACTGAGTTTCACACACTCCTGTGCCCAACCATTCTTAGTAAAAAAAAAAAAAATACTCTGCTCTTTCCTCCTACGTTCATTGTTTGTATGAATTGTATATTCTACTTAGCCAAAAAGGCATGAATTGTCATTTTGGAAGATATTTGCAGTTGATTACAATTGCAATATTGCTGTTCAGCTGAAATAAAGCTGCCAGTACATATGGCTTGGCTACCATCTTGTGCCAGATACTTTGCAGTGTGCCAAGCTCCTTATCACTGCACATGAATACTAACAAGAGCTGCAGACAGACTTCTCTAGATATGAAAATCCGCTTGCTTGTGATGCTGGTATCTGGTAGGATCTTTGATGCTATACAGAATTTATAAAAAAAAAAAAAGTGCTACACCTTTTTCATTTTCATCTGATGTAAGGGGCAGATCAATTTTAAGAGGGGCTAATGATTCCATGGTAGTCGCAAGGGAATCTGTCACCAATTTTATTCTTACCAATTAAAACCAAATACTGATAAATATTCTTTTCTTTTTAGCCGTTTTTATTTTCTGATTTTAGATTTCTCAGTTCTGCTGTTTGTATATAATTATGGGGGCGGCCATCTTGTCTGAGATGCTTTTAACAACATTTAGAGAGATGCTTTACAGCAGCTTCATGCACATAGGAGCCTGTGAACAGGAGGGCACTCATTGACTTCTATAGGAGAGTTTCTGTTGTGACAGCCAGGATAAGACCCCATTGTGGGTCTATTTGATTTGAGCCACATTCTGGATCCCCTGACAACCCCTGTAACATTATAGGGGAGAAACGCTTCGGGATGAAGTGGTCTGGTCTTATGTAAGGTTATCTAATTCTTATTTACTCCTCATTTAAAATCAGGGTTTGGATATAGGGTGAGTCATCGTTTCCTGGGGCCGTCCCTTTTGGGACGAAAACTCCATGGCCACCTTAGGTATCAGTATAGGGTGTGATTAGGCTCCCTGCAATTGAATATGGATATTGAATCGTGAGTATAATCATTTACTGCTTTGTTTGTTATGTATAGTTAATAATACCCGCAATGAGGAGTTTATCTAGAGATTATTCTATTTTTGGTGTTCCTAGTATTGGGTATATGTGTAGTCTTCCATTTTTTACGTGGATTTTAATAGATTCATTAAAAGTTAGATTTTAACAGTAGGGTCCTAATATTTATTTTTTTCTGGGAGCTGTGACATCTCCTATTGTGACTGGTAGAACCTGTGTTATCTATAAATTATTCCCCCTTATAAAACCCTGCCGTGCGATTTTAAGGTGTGAAAATCTCTTCACGAACAGGAAGGTAAGACTATTTTTAAAGGCCTAGTGGCAAAGTAAAAATCAGGAGTTAAACTTTTTTAAATATTGATAGCGAAATGGAAAATTAGTAAAAACGTAACCAAAAATTCATTAAAAAAGGGTTTTTTTAAAAAAAAAAATTGTCATTTTTTGTTACACTTTAAAATTAAATTAAGCTAGTCTGGTGAATAAATTTTCCTTATGTACCAGATGTGCTAATGGAGATTTCTTTAGTAAATTTCCAATTTATGACTAGTTTTTGCAGTTCACTGGTGCATGCAACTCAAAGTAAGGTAAAAAAAAAGTCACAAGTTCACAGCCGCTACTTTAAAGAGGACCTCACATGTTTGTTATAGTAAATCTTTGTATTCTCTATGAAGTAAAAATGCAGAAGCTCCTGATCCTTAGAACTCTGCATTGTGTCATTCCTCTGTTATTTTCCCCCTGGAATCTTGAGTAAATTGAAACTTTGCCATTATCATTTTCCTGTGGTAACATCCAGTTTTCATTTTTTTTTTTTTTCTGACGCAAAACACCATGCAAGATGCAAGTGTGAAGGTAGCCTTATGGTGTATTTGTAGTCCCCTGAAGCAATTTCAAAATTGGTGAATTCAGGAAATACGTTAAGCTGACTGCTCACGCAAGCCTTCGCCGGTCGCCCATAATTTATTTTTTATTGCATCTGATAAAATGCTTTTCCAAATGAGATTTTCTTGACACAAAAGTCATTTCTTTATTCATTTCTGCGGAAATCCCCTGTTTAAAGTCTTGGGCTTGGCAAAGTAATTAGATGTCTTTGTGAGAAGAAGGACCTGGAAGTCATACTGTGCTGGTTTCTGTACAAGTGTAGGAGGACTGAGTGTTCCTGACAGAAACAGATGTATGAACCTGCTCTGGAAGACAATGGGCTTTAGTGCAGAATCAAACTCCTGTGCAATTTCACGTCGCTTCGGGGGAGTAAGGGGGTACAGAAGTTTGGGCCCTTTTTTTGGATATTATGAAAAAACGGTTTGTGTTAAGGTTCTTTCACATTAGCTGGCACTCATTTCAGTTGAGACTTTGGAGAGGCTAGTTAACCTTAATTCACCAAAATGTGCTTTGATGTTTCGGCTTAGCATAAAACCATGATGTTTAAAGACTCTGACCAGCAAGTATTTGTTGTTAGCCTCCCATTTCTCTTCCGTGTGTGGGAAAACCTAAAATCCTAGGGAGCGGCCCCTGTTGGGGGGTTTTATAGACTGTTTTGACCTTCACCCCCTAATCCAAACCCCTTTCCGCTCCCGTCACTGCACCCCAAAGGGAAAATCTCCAGAATCCCCTCCCTTTCTCATGTGGGAAAAAACTCAAAACCTCTTTTTTGCTCTTATTCATTCTCTCTGAATATTAAACCCTTGTTGGGCTCCCCCTTTTAAAATCTCCCTCTCCCCAATCTGTCTAAGCAGCGCCAGGCTTGTTTTTTTTCCCCCGCTAAACTGGGTGCTCTACCTGTGTCAGTTCTGCATGGTCCTATTCAGTAAGAAAAAATAAAAAATATCACCCACACATAAGGCTTCACGCGCTGCACCCCCACATCCCTCCCTTTCCGTCTACCCCCACCCGCTCTTCCCCCTTTCTACTGATCTAAGACTAACACCTCATTATCCCAACCTCCATGCCCGTCTCCAAGATTTTGCATTGCTTCCGGGTTTTCGGAACTGTTCCCCTGTGTCAGGCCCTCACAACCCTCAAAGTTTTTTAAATGCGCTTGAAAAATCATCTTTTTAGGACAAACCTATCAAATTTCCCCAATTTTTCAACCCCCCAAAAATTTTGGCACAGATTCGTCACTTTCCCGCACTTTGGAAACCCCCAAAATTATTTGTTTTATAGATGTTGGGTTGGGATGGCAAAGGGTTTATCCAATTTTATGATACTAACCCCATATTTATGTAACCCGGCTGGTCCATTGTTAAAACCCTGCAATTGTCAACCCCTTTTTTTTCACCCCATACCCCTAATAAATGAAAATCTTGCGAGCAGGGCCCCCACACCTTGTGTCTCATTTTTCGTAACTTTTTTATTAAAGGGAATGTATGGTTTGTCTGTTCTTATTCCCTCTATATTTAAAGTGCTGGGGGAAATGGGTTTGGGGTATATAAATAAAGATTTTAAATTTTTATTAAATTTTCTGTAAAAAGGGAATGATGGTTTTTAAAAGGGGTTTGTGACACAACATGGGTTTAAATAAAATGGGGTTTACAGTACCCCTTTCTTTAAATAGATAGAGCTCTGGATATGAAATGCAAGCAGGATATGGCCAAAATCAGGGCGGCCAATGGATGCACAGTGGTCCTTCAAAAGGGGGCAAAAAAGCAAGAAGGATTGGCCCAAAATCAGGGGGGGCCAAAAGGATGCCAAAGGGGCCCCCAGGGGCAAAAAAAGCAAGGGAGGATTTTGGGCCAAAAAACAGGGGGGCCCCAAGATCACAATGGGCCCCCCACGGTGAAAATGGGAAACAGGATTTTGGCCAAAATTTAGGGCGGGCCCAAAGGGAAACCCCAGTTGGTCCCCCACGGTTTCAGATTTAAATTTTTTCTGAGACGGCCCTTGTAAATTCAAATTTTGGGGGGTTTTTATACCTTCTGTGAAAAATGCAGAAACACCCCACCCAGTTCTTCAAATTTTACAATCCCCTTTTTAAACCATCAAGTTTTAAAAGGGCAAAATGCAAAAATATAACTTTTAAGGGGCAGGAAAAAAGAAACGAAAAAGGTTTTGGGTTTCACCCAGCCAACCCTTAAGTTAACACTGCACTGAGAGGGGAAATTTTTCCCCAAAAAGCTGTCCCGTTGTTGAACTTAATGGTTTGGCTCAAAAACCCCCTTCAAAATTTCAAAGGGTTCCTCGAGCTGCATGTGAATTGAGGGTAACTACCAAACTAAAAGAAGGGGCGCTGTGGAGTCATCAGCTCCTTTCCCTTTAACCTTTGCTTTAAAGCCCAAAAATGTCATGATTTGAAAGGCAAATAAAACCTCACACCCGGCCCCAAATTTTCCGGGTTTCCCCCTCCCCAAGGAAGGGATTTTTCCCCCTTTTTTATCTGCAATAGAAAAGTTTTAAATTGGGGAAAAAAGACGGTCGAAACTGATCCCGTCCTTCTTTTTAAAATTTTTTTGATGTGCTGCTATTAACTTGATGGGTTAAAAAAGGGTGTATATTTTGAACAGTGGGGAGTGGGTGCGTTCTTTTTACTGAAGGGGATTTTTCTCGTGGGGTGTCCCTTTTTAAAGCAAGACCACTTGTTAATGACGGGGAAAAGAAAATCAGAAATACCAAAAGGGTGGGGTGAACTGTGTTTTATCTCCCCCGGGAAACACCTGAACTTGGGGGGAAAGGGTTGTTTACTTTTTTTGTTTTAAAGGTTTAAATTGTGCTTTTCCTTTTTTAAAACCCCAAATTATGGAAAATAGTAATTTTCTTCCAAAAAACCCTTTAAAAAAGTCAACCCAAAATAAGAAAAATAAGCAGATAACTTATATAGGTAAAGTACATCCTTACATAGGGAAGTCATGAAGAGCTGCTGGAAGTTGTAATTCACTTTTTACTTAGAGCTTTGGAGTTTTCAGGTTCCCCGTGGGAGTTTAAAATTCGTATACCAAAAAAAAAAAAAATCAGACTGCCCTCACCTGCTGTCCCAAAAAAGTAAAGGGCAACCCCTTTGGAAAAAAAGCAAATAGGACATAAAGATGAGATAGATGGCAGACGTTTTTCATAAATACTTAAAATGTACTGTGGGGTGGCAATTCTGGCGCCCTTTAGTGCAGGGGAATTTCCCAATAAAAGGGGTTGCCCATGATGATTGGTTTATTTTGTCCATTGGGAAATTTTTAAAAATGGTTTCACTAAACTTTAAAGGGCCCGAAAAACGCCATTGTTTTGTTTTAAAAAGTTTTAAACCAAGTTTTTCCCTTGTAACTTAGAAAATTATCCCGTAACCCGTCTTAAATTTTTCTTTGATTTCTGAGGTTTCATTCTAATTTGCCTGATGTATAACCAAACAGTCAAACATTACCCCGTCGAGAGGTTTGGGAAAAACAAAATTTTTTTCCCTTTTTGGGGAAACCCTAATTCTTCTTAGTCTTTTTTGGAAAGTTTTTATTTTTTGAAAACACATTTGGTCTTTACTCCTTTTGAACATTTTTATATGTGAACACCATCATTTGCTCTTTAGTCTTCTTAGACATTTTCAGGGGTTTAAAACCCCCCATTCGTCTTTTATCCCCGTGGACTTTTATGGTGAAACCAAAAATTTTTATTAAGGGTTTCCCTTGGGTGTTCTTAGCAAGGGGAACACAAATTCGCTCTTCAGTTTTCTTGGATATTTTTCCCGTGGGGAAAAACCATAACTAGTAATTTAAAGGCGACATGTTTTGAATAGGGGTGGGGCCAGTTTTTTGGGTATTTGAGGCCCAAAAAGAATTAAGAAAAGACAAATCCAAACTTTGGGGGCAAAAAGTTTCCCTTTTTGATGCCTAAAGACATTTTTTAATTTAAACCCAAACATTTTGGGGGTGTTCTGGGGGTTTTCGCACCACATTTTAGGATTTGAAAACATTTATGATTTTTTTGACACCAAATCCCAAGTGCAGAATAGTTAGAAACAGCCAGACCAGGGGAAAGGGGGGGGGGCCCTTTTGGAAGGGCCAGACTTTGTATTGGCTCTGGGGCCAAAACTGCCCGTATGGGGAATTGGAAAACCTGCCAAAAGAAGGGGAACATTCCAGGGCCAGGGGAAAGGTGGGGCCTGAGCCAGACTTGTGGGATTGGCTCTACACTGCCTGTATGTATGACCTGCAGAAGAACAGCCACCAGGGTAAAGGTGGTGCCTGAGCCAGATTGTGGTATTAGGCTCTACACTGTCCTGTATGTATGACCTGCAGAAGAACAGCCAGACCAGGGTAAAGGTGCTGCCTGAGCCAGACTTGTGGTATTGGCTCTACACTGCCTTATGTATGACCTGCAGAAGAACAGCCAGACCAGGGTAAAGGTGGTGCCTGAGAACGATTGACATTGTGTATTGGGGCTCTACGGGGCTGGCCCTGTATTGCTCTACACTGCCATGAGATGAACAGCCAGACCAGGGTAAAGGTGATGCCTGAGCCAGACTTGTGGTATTGGCTCTACACTGCCCTGTATGTATGACCTGCAGAAGAAGAGGGTCATACATTCTTGCGCATTCTACACTACTTTAAAGCTATTTAGAATTGACCTGTCAGCGCCAAGGTCCATACATGTTGCCCAAGTCTTTTTGGATGTTCTCAGTAGTGAACACCATTACTAACTCTTCAGTCTTTCTGGACATTCTCCAAGGTGAACATTATCATTCGATCTTAAGTCTTCTTCAACAGGGAACACTTCAGATGTTCAGTAGTGGTTGCCAACATCAAACCTATGAAATCAATCACTATCTCCCAGGTCTTACATCCATCATTGTGTTGACCATTGGTATTATTGATTGGAAATATTGATATGAAGATGCATTTCATCAGATCCACATTGAAGGAACTTCCCTTTCACCATGAGCAGTTATAGTAGGCAGCAAGATATTCTCCAGTACTATACTCCCTTGGTCCTGGTCTAAAAATAGCTGCCCTGATATCCCTTAAGAGTTTTGTATTTATCTATATTATCTAAAATTAGGGAAACTGTCTACAGAAACCACACCTGTAAGTGCTACACCAGATTATGTCCCCTCGTATGTGCTTACGTAGACTTGTATTGAGATATACTCCTTCTGAAGCTATTATTAAGCTAGTGTTATTAGTGGTGATAGCAGGAGCCAAGCTGGAGCTCTTAGAGAGGTTGCTCTATTGTTTTGCCTGTAGACAAGGGTTGATTTTAGCTATATTTTGGCTCTAGCCTCAAATTCTTTAAATAGTCATTAGTTCCAAAGCCAAGTTTTATCACACTATGTTCAGTGAGGCATAAAGTGTTATTCTGTATTAGAAAATGGTACATGAAGCGATGTTGGCAAGAGAAAAGAAGATATAACTGGTGTATACTTTTAAATTAAATCAAGTTTGCTTTATTTAATTTGAGTGCAGGCAGCACGGGGGACATATGTGTAGGAGGAAGATGTAGAGAATTCTGCTTAACATCCTGGTAAGAAGTTGACATTGTATGACTATCAGCAGATGCTGTTGTGTTGTTGAGAACTTAATTGCAATATGTTTTTCATGCATAGTTTCAAGATGTTTGTCACCGTCGAATATTCACAAATTCTGTTTCCACATTGAAGTGGGTTCCTCACCTACACTATTTTGATTCACACGATCCATCTAAGCTGAACTCAATGCTTGGTTTGCCCATAGTTTCTTGGGACTATGCCCAATTCACTCCTTACAGGCTTATTCTCTTAAAGGGGTTGTATCATTTCATTAAATGGCCTTCAGAATAAGGGGACAGTGAAAACAAGCAACTTTGCAATTGGATGTCATTAGCAAAGCTGTCTTGTTCTCACAGTATTCCTTATCTTCGTTTTCTGTAAACAAACTTCTCCAGTGGCGGTGGGACAGTCGGATCCCACCTCCTTGCATTTCATTAGCTGAGGGCTCTAGTAATTTAAATTTTTTTTCTGCCCCTTTGGACGGCCGTATTCAGGGGAGCTTGAAACCTGCCTCTCACTCGGAATTAGGGGCCGACAACTATTTCACTCTATACAGCTAGTTTGCCTCCTCATTGACACTGCAGCTTTTTTCATAATCAGAAAACAGCAAATTGTAAAAAGGGGGCCCTTTAATGCTCCGGGTTTTTTAAAGGGGGCCGAAAAAAAATTTTACTCTATACAGAAAAATGCTCCTCTTTTGACAATGCCCCCGACTCTCCCAATCAGAAAAAAAGCATTTTTGTCGTCGGTGCTTATGTAAACATAAAGGGGGAAGGGATCTGTGTTTTGGTTTTGGTTTCAACTGTAGCAAACCCCCACTGTGAGAGATCGGGGCCTGATTCTTTAGAAAAAAAAAACTGTTTAGACTGAATCAGGAATGGGTAAAAAAACACCCTCTTACAAAAGGGGGACCGCAGGGAGGAGGACATTGATATGTGGGGGGGGGGAGGGACTTTGGAGCCAGCTTTAACGGGGAAAGGGGGGATGAACCCAGGGCCCCCTTCAGTTAAGAAACCCCCAAACTGGGGGGGAAGAAAAAAAACGCCCCGGGATTTCAGGAATTAAAGGGGCTTTCAAGCCTCAAGAGAACAGCCCAACTGAAGAAGACAATCCAAGGTAAATCTATAGTGTAAGATGGGCTTTGGTCTTTTATGTCACACAAAAAAGAAAGGTCCTTGAAAAAAGCCCCTGAAAAACTGACTATTGAAAATGTTATGGGAAAAGGAAAGACCCTTTTAAACTGACAGGATGGCTCGGGGAATGACTGGGGGTTTAAACAGTGAAAAAGGAAAGAAAATAAGGAAATTTTTATGTGATTGAAAGAAGTAAAAATACCTTCACGGAAATCAGATAACAGTTTATAACAGAAGTGTTTTGTACAGTCCTCTCTTAAGACAAGGCTTGAACTGTGTTGAACATGTCAGCGCCAAACTTGCCAGGGGGCGTTTTTCACAGTAGAAGCTTATACAGTTTTTCATTTAAGAGTTTATCTAGTTTAGAAAGCCTATTACTCTCTTAGGTGATTCCGAGTTAAAAGGAATTTGTTATCAGAAAATAACATTATTTTAATTATTTTTATATTTAATTTTATTTCACTTTTTTTTATACATACACATCCACATAAAGATTTGGTATCATGCAGTTTTCACACTGGCCACTTGCAGTAATACAAAAAAAAAACCAGCTGATACTGTTTTCTGTTGCTCCCTTAAAAATTTTTGTTGTATAGATTTGACATAAAAGGGGCAAAATTTCACCCCAAATTAGGGTTAAAAATTTGGGGAAATTTAAATGACTTTTTGTACTACTGGAAGGTTTAGAAAAGGCCCAAAGATTACATTTGTATGCATAGATTCCTTTTTTTTGGGCGCCAGGGGGAAAAGAAATTTTTGGGGTAAAAATATAAACCCATTGGGTTTAACTAAAAAATTTAAGTAATTCCAGGGATTTCATGGGGCTGACCCGGCAGTAAACCCCTCTGAGTTTCCGCACAACAAAACCTCCCAGAATAAATTTAAAGGGAAATGTGTCCTAAAAAAATGAGTCGTTTTTTAAAGTCAAATTTTTTTATTTTAAACACTTTTTTTTAAGCAATTTTTTGTTTTTTTTTTTAATTTTTCATATAAACTTTCAATTTTTTTTTTTTAAAATTTCTTAAGTTTTTGCTTTTTTACTTTCCACTAGGCCTTTTTTTTGCACTGTTTTTAATAGCAGTCCAGAAATGCTTTAAGTTTTTTTAAATGAAACATAGGAGACTTAAGACGGACTCAGTCTTATAGGAGATTTTCCCTGGGCTTTTGGAACGGGGAAAAAAGTCATGTGCTTGGGGAGGAGCGGTGACACCCTCCCTTGTGACGGGGTGGATCCGGGTTACTATTCACACGGGTGCTCCTTTCATTTTTGCCCCTCTTTGTGCTGAAAAATTGGACAGAAAACCTGAAAAACCCTTTCTCTAGGGAACAGGAATTTGTCAAGATTATTAGGCAAAGGGGCCCAAAAATTTAAAACTGCGGGACTTAAGAATTATTAAAAAATTTTGGGTTAACAAATGGGGCAATCCTTTTTCGGGCCAAAACGCATCCAAACATCAACTTCGTTTTGGGATACATCTGGATGCTTTTGGATCCGATTGATGTTTGCTTTTTTTGGATGCGTTTTTCAGATCCAAAACGGACCCAAAAATGGGAATCCAAAAACACAGGGGTTTAGCATACCCTTTAAAAGAAAATACAGGAAAGGGAAAAACCCCCGACACGACCCCCTGTGATCACATGCCTCATGTACAACATGTGACCAAGAACTAATGATTGGCTGCAGCATCAGTGACCCATAAAAATACATATCAGTGAGGGACCTGGGGGGAAAAATTGGAGCTAAGTCCAAACGCTGAAAGGGGTGGGTAGAAGAAGTAAAAACTTAAAATTTTTATTTTAAACCCCAAATGGGGGTAGGTTTTTTAAAAAACTTTTGGGGAAAAAACCCCCTTTAAAAAAAAAATATAAAAAAGTAGATTTCAATATTTTTTAGATTTTTTTTGATATTTTTTTTAGGGCCCGTAAATTGGGGTAAAGATCAACACTTGGGGTTTTTTAAACATTTTTTAGCCAGTAAAAAAAGTGGGCCTTTCCAAAAGAAGAACTTTTTTTGGATAAAAAAAAATCTTAAAGGGGGGGGGGGGAACCCATCTTCCCCAAAAAAAACCCCCCAAAACCCAAAGGGAGGAGCCTTGGGAAGTAGAATTTTTTATAACTCCCTTCCTTTTATCCCTTAAACCCAGGCCTGAAAAGGGGCCCTTTAAAGGGGGTTTTTCCACGATCTCATTTCATACCCTCCCCCCCGTAAACTGCTCTTCAGCTCTTGTGCACAGGGTTGAGGCGTGGGGTTTATTTGTTTGAATTTTTCATATCATGTGACCTAGCAGGAAAAACATCCCCAAGGCCTTTTCCCCTCTGTTTTTTAAAAAAAATGGGCTTATTTTGTAAAGCAATTTTTGGGGTAGTGAGAGGTAAAGTTTTTGCCTCCCTCACAAGGGGCCCCAGGGTTTAAATCCCTGCAAAACCAAAACCCCGTGTTTTTTTTTTTTTCTTTAATTTTTAAATGGGACAAAACCCCCAAAGAAAGTTTTTTATATTTATTTGCAAAATGTTTGGGCTGTTTTTAAGGAGTAAAAAGGGGGGAAAGGGGTTTGAAGATAAGCACCCGGGGTTTTTTAACAATTTAGGGAGCTGCCTGAAAGGAAGAAAATTTTATTTCTGAGAGACTAAAGGGGCTCTCAGCCCCCGGTGGAAACCCTGAGATAGCCTTTTTTAAACAATGGTCACTAAAAAGGGGCGCTAGAACCAAAAAACCCGGGGCAGAATTTTTTTAAAAAAATGAATGGTTTAAAAAAAGTTTGTTATTTCACTTTTCAAAACTTTTTCCCCCATCAATTTTTCTTTGGGCAAAAAAACCCCTTTTAAAGAACCCGCCCACCTTTTTTTTGTTTTTGCCCCCATACGTTTCTACAGTTGGGGACCTTTTTTTAATTTCCCTAAGTGATTAAATTTTATGAGGGCCCTTTTTTTATGGGTGGAAAGTTGTATTTTTTTGGGGCTAGTTTAAGTTTAAAAAATTGTGAATTTCAGAATTTAAAAAAAAAAAAATTGCAAACGTGAAAAAATAAAAAAAGTGTTTTTTTTTTTTTTGCAATTTTTTTTTTTTTTTTACACCATTCACAAATTTCCCCACTAAACCCGTTAAATTTTAAATTTTACAGGGTTTTTATAGGGTTTGGGAGATTTTCTAATATTTTGTAGTTTTTTTTTTTTCCCCATTGAGGTATAACTAACATTTTTTTTTTTTAAAACCTTTGTAAAGTATTACATATTCATGTATGAAATATATTACCTTTTTGTGTCAAATTGAAAATAGGGGTGGGCCCCCATCGCAGCCTTTTCCTTTCCCTTGGGGCTGAAATGTACAGAAAAATTCCCCGGGCTCTATTGGTTTTAAAGGGGGCCCCCAACACCCATGGTCAGGGGGAAAAACCCTTTCATTAAAGACCATTTCCCTGAGGTGGGAAGCAAAGGAAAAAATCCGGGGATTGGGAGGGTTTTCCCCCGCTTCCCGGGGCTTTCAAGGGGAATTTAAATCTAAGAACGGAGCTGAGACCCTTTGCTATTTTTCCTAGCGCAGCTGCGGCGCTTTGGGGTTTCCGAAATTTCCCCCCTGTCTGTCACGCCGAAGACCTCACCCCCCCCCCCCATCACAAGAACTAAAACAAAAAACAATTTTAAAATCACCCAGGGGAAAATAAATTTTTGTTTTTTAGCTGGGCCTGGGACCCTTAAACTTACTTTTTTCAAGAATTTTTATGCCTAAATTTTTAAACCCCAAACCTAGCTGTGAAAAAAAATTGAGATTGAAACCAGCAATTCTGTGTAAAACAGTCTCAAACAAATATTTTTGAATATTTTCCCAAACGGGTAAAAAATAAATGCCCCTAATTATCTCACCTACTGCCAAATTTCCCAAAGCAAAAAAAACCCCCAACAATAGTGGACTTTTATAGAGGTGACAATGGTTAAACGTAAAAACTACAAACAAGAAACAAAATCGAAACCTTAGGTGGGTAATTGGGGACCCTAAGGGATCAAAAACATAATTTTACAGAGTTTTGGAAAGGCTGCAGCAAATGTTTAACTACAAAAAAAAAGGGGGCACATATTTTTAGTCTTTTGGGGGCAATATGCGATACAAGGGGCATGTTTAGATTTCTAGGGTTTGTAAATTTTTTCATTTTTGGGGACTTTACTTTTAATTAATTTTTTTTTTATGGTTCCCCCTTTATTTTTTTATTTGAACTCCCCAATGTCAAATACAGGGTTACATGTTTTGCTGTAGACACACCCCCTTTCTTTCCCGGGCTTGGGGGTCGGCCCAAGCCAAAAGGCCCCCACCCGACTCCCAATTTCCCAAAAACCCCCGACCCCCCCATACATGGGGCATTTTTAAAATATAACTTTTACCCCTAGTAAAATGGTAAAAAAACAGGAATTATTCACCTTTTTTTTTTGAACCAAAAAAATCAACAAATTTTGGGAGAACAAAAACACGACCAAAACAAAAGGGGAACAATGTTTTTGGGCTTTTGAAAACCCTTTTGGGGAAGGGGAAAAAAAGGGTTTTTTTTTCTAACCATCCGCACCAACATTGGGAATGTGTAGAAGAGTCTGGGGGGAAAATTTTAATCAAGATATGCTTGAATCTGATCCAGAGGGCCCCGAAGGGTTCAAGGGAGTGCTGAAAAAAAAAAAGGTGGGATTTTTCCCCAAAAACTAAACAAGATAATAAAAATTAAAATTTTTATTTTTAGGAGCAAAACAGAAAAAATGGGAGTTACAGGGGAAAGAATCTGCCAAAATAAACAGAAAGCTAAAACTTTCCAAAGTCAAATTTTTTGTAAAAAAATATGCAAGATGTATATAAAAAAAACAGTAGCCTCCCTGTACAAAAAACTATAGTGGGGTGGGGAGATTGGAACCGAAAAGAAGGGGGGGGGGGGAAAGGGGTTTAAAAAAAATTTTTTATTTTTTTGGGGGGGGGTTGGGGGGGGGGGTTTTAAAATTTTTTTTTGGATTGGAATTTAAAAAAAAAAAAAATTTTTTAAATTTTTTTTTAAAAAGGAGAATTTTGGGGATCTCTGAATTTGGTTTTAAAATCAATTGCCTTCCCCTTCCCCGATTCCGCTGAAAACCCCCACATCTGATCCAATTTTCCACTAGAGAAACCCGGCCCCTCTACACTAACTTGGGTTGGGGGTTAAAAAAACGGGGGACCAAAAGGGCAACATCCTATCAAAAAGTCAGGGAAAAAAGGAAAAAAGCCCTCAGCCAAGTCAGTTTTTATGAAAGGTTGAACCCTTTTTCTTTCTTCTTTGAAAGCGGGGGGAAAAAAAGTTGCTTGAAATTTTTTCTTTTGGAAGCAAAATCCTTTTTTCCCCCGGGGCAGGGGCTTTTCCTGCTCCATTTCATTTACTTACTCCTCATGGAAAAAGGCTAAAGATATGGGAGCAGCAAACACTGGCTGGGCCCAATTTCCCCTTGCCCCTTTTGGGACTGGGGATCGAACAAACTGTACTAACTAATTAAATATTTTTTGGGGGGTTTGGTTTTCCCCCTTTTAAGACGACTCCACTCCCGCAAAATAAGGGACCCCCCTCCACTCCACCCACCCCCCCCGACTCCACCATCCCCCCGGAATTTTTTCACCCCCCTTACTGGTCACTGTAAATTTTGAAAATATATTTGTTGGATACCTTCCCCAGCCATACATGGGATTTAAAAAACCCCCTTTGTGAAAAAATCTAATTTTTTAAAACCTTTAAAAAAGGGCCACAAACCTCCAAAAGACTTTTTTGAACTAATAAAACCCCAAAATAAATTTTAATTTGAAAAAAACGTTTTTTTACCTTTTAATTCAGTTTTTTTAAAAACAATTTTCCCTTTTAAAACAGGGCGGGGAAGGGGCAAAAACCCGGTTTTTTCACCCTTTGAGCATGATGGGTGGTTTCCCATGTTTTTAAAGCTCTGTGAAACTTCCTGCTTCTTTAGCTGGGGGATTCCACTGTGCAAGGGGGAAAGGGGGGCCTGTTAGTCCGTACCAAAATGTACACTGAGGCTCTGGGGCCCTTTCCCTCTTCATCTTGGGGTTTTTTTATAATTTGCAGGGAGTGTAAAAAAGGATTTTCTGTGTGCTTGAAGGAGAAGGGTGGAAAAACAACATGGTTTAAACCCCCGGGCCCCACATAATTTTCCCCCGCGCGCTGTCCTCTGGGGATTTTTTATAAAATTTAAGATTTTAGAAAAATCCAGTTCAAACAACTTTCCCCCCAACCCCCCCCCCCCTTTTCCCTTTAAATTTTAACTCCCTACAGAAAAGAATCTTAAACCCGGGGTTTTGACCCCTGCCCTTTTATAAAAAAAGAAAGTAAAAAAACCCGTTTTCCCCTGTAATACGAGGGTTTTTAAAACAACTGAACTACTATGACATGAAATTTTTTTGAAAAGTCTTATAATTTTCCCCTACATAAAATTTTTTGTGTGTGGTTGTGTGGCGGTGATTTGGTGCTTTTTAAAAGGGGGTTTTTCCCCCCCCTACAATGAGGGTTTTAATTAAAAAAAATCTTTTAAAAAAAAACAGCTTTTTCAAATAAATTTCATTTTCCAAATTCCTAAATGATTTTGAGTTTTTCCCTGGTTTGTAGGATGCATCAGCTCCTCAAATCACTATAGCCAACGACCTGTTGATTTTTATCTCACTGGCTGCCAGTGCTGGTGACTCATCAGTTTCTCAATACAGGAGCACAGAGCCCCTCCAGCACAGTATGAGGCCACTTGTAATGCTTCTGTAGGGGAGGGGGAGGGAGAGCTCTACTCCTGGCATCTGTGTCTGTGTAGCTGTGCTGCCTGGATTAAACCTGTGTGTGCCTGCCCCCTCCTGCTCTCTACACAGATTGAGGAGAGCAGAGGTGAAGCTGATCTGTAGTCAGTACGATGTGACAGCAGTGAAGTGTGTTACTATAATCACCATGTGTCTGTGGAGCTCTGACTATACTAATAGAACAGATCAGGGGGGTATGTGAACGGTTCATATACCTCCCTGCTCTGCTGTATTAGTGACACATTGTGATTACAGTAACACACTTCACAGCTGCCCTGTGTCTGTTCTGATGGGAGGACAGTGTTTGTGTTTGTTGCTTGAGATGTCCGTGGAGATTTGTATGCTAAGCAGGGGGTATAGGAACACTTACATCCCCCCTGCTCTGCTATTAGTATACACAGCTTCACAGACCTCTGGCTCCATAGCCACTCATAGATAAGCCCTCTCCCTGCTGTCTCCTGACTCTGTGGAGAGGAGCAGCAAGAGCTCGGCCACAGCAGCACAGTGCAGCTGATCCAGCAGTGAGCAGCAGATCTAGGCAGGCACACACAGGGTTAACTCTGGCAGCAAACCCCCTCGCCCTCCACCTGCTGTATAGAAGTTACTGCAGTCGGAGGAGGAGAGCTGTCTGTGTGCTGAGGGGAGGAGGGAAGGGGGAGGAGAAGAGGCAGACAAGAAGCACGCCCCTGAATTCAAAAATCCTATGCTGCCAGACACACTGAGGTAGGCTGAAAGCCTGTATATGTTTAGTAACTTTCTTTATGTTTATGATATGGTGGGGGGAAGCTAGAGAGAGAGATAACACTGACAGCAAGCAGTGGTAGTTGCGATGTATGCGTGCGGGGTTTGTTACTGACAGCAATCAGAGGTCCTGCAGCAGAGAGAGAGATCATGTACAGTCTCATGTAAATACAAACAGATAAAGCGTATAGTTTTGTTCTGCAGATTTGTAGAGATCAGAGGTGTAATAATCTGCAGGATATATCACTATGTGTAAGAGACAGAGAAAAAAAAATCACCCATCTTTCCCAGAGTTCTGAATGTCAAATGCCCATTCTAATTGCAAAGTATGTAGAGAGAGCGAAAAATGTAAAAAATATACACAATGGAGTTACACTTAGCTTTTCACTTCCAACAACAGCTGAAAACCTTTCCCTTCCCCGGCTCACACAGAATGAATTCTCATGTGCACTCTTTGTGGCGTTTATGCAGAGAGAGAAGATACGCCCTACTGGGAGGAGAAACACGCCCCTCCATTTCACAAGCTCTGTTTAGCAACCAGTATAAACGGCTGCCAAATTGTGAAATGAGAACACCCCTTTAATCAGTGCTGATGCTGCTGTAATCACAGGACTCTATTACATAGTTTCCACTAGCGACACACATACAGCTTATATTTATGTTGGGTGGATCTGTTTAAATTGTTCTTGCTCTTTCTCTCTCTTTTTGGTTCTACAGATGACATGAGCAAGGAGGAAGTAAAAGCCTGCAGTAATTCAAGTCTTTTCCTATTATGCCCTACATTAAAATGAATGAAGTAGGCATCCTGCTAGTAAATGAAGCTACTATACAGCAAAGAGCACTCATTTTTTAATTTGCACATTTTATAGGATATGTATATTTTCTAATTTCTTTCCAACATATGGATTGTTCTACATAATATTACCGCTTGTACCTATGAGCGGTAATATTATTATTATTAAGAAACTGAAGGCAAAGTATGGCTCATAGGCAACAATTTAGACAACCCTGAAATAAAATGGTGATAGACTTTGTTGAAGGAAGAGGAGGTTGCGCATCAGTCTTTAATTGTTTTATATTCATGGCCACTGCAGTGACCATGAAACACAGGTCCCCATTGTTGCATGTGTTGAGAGTGGCGTAGCAGGGAGCATGGCTGTCACTTACATTATGTTCCCTGTGTAGGTCAGCCATGAAAAGATGTGGGACTTGTATCGCTTCAATAGAGATCAAAGAAGAGCATTGATGGAGAGCTGGACTCGCTATAAAAAAGATTTTCTCATCAAGGCAGCAGTGACCATTGCTGAAGCTGGTTCTATATATGAAATAGAGCTTTTTGTAGCAAACGACAGAAAACGACAGCAAGAGATTTGTAGTGAACTCAAAGAAAAGGTAAGTGATTGTTTCATTTATGACCCTCTTACCTTTTATGTGTAAAAAGTGTTACCCCTTCCTAGAATTGGGCCCAGTCATGTAACGTTACATATCTCACTAACTTTAGGCTACTTCTCCATTCCAATCCTATAAGTATTTATGTCATAGACAAAGGGAACAATACAGAGAATATTCTGACCCTGCAGTGCAATTATAACAATTGAAGAACTTCTTTACATAAAGTTTCCTTAAAGCAAATATCCAAATTGTACCATTCCTTTTGGTTAAAAGGGTCTTCCACCAGGTTGATTACAGGGTTATACCAATCATCAGTGATCAGTTGTAGCGTCTGGCACAATGGTAGCAAGGGTTCAATTACCCTACAGCACCACCACAGGAGAAAATAAGCATTGCACAGTTTTTATTAAAATCAGTAGATTGTCTATGCAATGCAAAGGCATACCAGATGGTGAAGTGGGGGAGAGTGCTTGATGGCTAATATCAGATTAGCCTTTATTGACATCACATTCTGAGACTCTGTCGGTGGCATCGGTTGGGATACCTTGAAAACGTTAGCCCAATGTATACCGAGGCAGAGCCATAGGAGTCAGTATGGCAAACATAATGGACCTTATGTATGAAAACTGTCTAGGAGTAAGACTGTCTTTGTTGCCCATAGCAACCAGAGCTCATCTTTTATTTTTCCAGAGCACTATATGAAATAAAAGCTGAGCTATGGTTGGTTGCTATGGTCAACAAAAAAAAGTCTTACTGCTAGACAGTTTTCATATATAAGGCCCAATGTCTTTTGCACTATATTTGCTCTTTTTCCTGAACATATAGGGCGACATGTCCCAATACGCAAGCACCTTTTTTTTTTTGGTCTATTTTGCGACAAAAATACTCTTGACTCCATATTCTCGATATAAATGAACTGTAATATACCAAAACTAGGCGCATTATACACCAGGAAAGACACATTATAATGCACCTAAAAAGGCACATTACGTATAGTAACTGTGCACCTCCATAACGCAATGCGCCTCTATAGGGGCATTACATACACTAGCAATGATACGCTATGCGCCGTGATTGCGCAATAATCCTTTTTAGGCGCATTAAGTTTACTATGCAAAGTATACCAGAAGCCAGATTTTTGAGGGGATCGCACTTTCAGGTGCACTTTCCACTGAATAAACGCGCCTAAAAACTGCCACGGCAATGCCAATTTTCGGACATGTTGCCCATACTCTTTATGTACTAAATAAAAAGCACAGCAGACCATTCTTTTGTCTTCGGTACATAAAGCATAAATATTCGCGAAACAGAGCAAATGCAGTCCAAAACAAACTGAGTTTGCCCTTTCGATTCCTACTGCTCTGGGGTATATGCTGGAGTACTTTTTTCAAGGTATCCTCACAGATTCTACCAATGGAGGCCAAAAGCATGATGTGAGTTGCGCCTTATGGAAAAGGTTTGCAATTGCTCTTACTAAAGGTGATATCCGTTACCACACAAGTAGATTCACTTGAAGAGTCCTCAAATGTTCTGTTGTGACTCGCGTTAGGAAGAAGCAATCTGAACCAAAGAAGTCCGCTACTTACCTTGACGTATGGGTAAGCTACTGCATTACATGCGATATCTGTTTTCTGCCAGACACATTGTGTCGCGGTGCTCCATGTTTCTGAATGTATCATCAATTATATTTCAATTTCACTTTGGATGTTGTCCTTCACAAACATCTAGAACCGGCGACCGTATCTGACTCTTTTCTCCTGAACGATGGTGTCACGATTTGTGGCAATGGTGGCTTTTTTGCAGCTCTCTGACCTGTCGGATAAGATCTCCCAGTCTCCTGTGCTCAGCGTCTCAGAAGTTTCGTAGACGACTGCTCTTTATGAATTTGGAGATCATCCTTTGGCCTTCGTTTTGAGAAGGGAATTAATGATCCTGTCATTTTCAGTTTCTATACCATCTTCTGAATAACACTCTTTGAGGGTAGGTCATGAACACCATATCTCTTCCTAAATTCACCCTGGCATCACTTGAATGAATTAGTGAACCAACAGATTTGCATCATGAAGTCACGCTGCTTAATACTGTCCACCACCATCCTTATGAAAAGTCCAGTGACTGGGTGAAGAGGTGCAGCACCAGGAAGTCGCAAACGGCGGCTAAAGCTTGTGACGGCTGTCCGGTGACTACATCATAGCTCCAACACAGCGATATCACGGCTTGTTACAAGCTCCTTGTACTGGAGAGCACATTGCACATTGTTTTGTTAAGATTGCTTTGTCCTAGTGAGAGTTATTCAGGGCTTCTTTCAAGTGAATCTCACTCTACAATGATATCACAAGGCATTATGGGAAAGGAGCTGAGAAGCTCGAGCGCCCTCTATTGGATGTAACAAATCCTCAATTTGCTTCTGACTCACTGAGTCTTTAAAAAGCAAAAGGGATATTAGCCAAGCCAGTATCACTCATCTGCATACAGCTGTTTCGGGGTTTTGCCCCTCATCAGTGCAGAGCAGAGTGTACTGGCTGGCTGGGTGGTAGGCAATGAGTGGCTCAGAAAGGGGAATATCTCTCCTTGGGGAGAACACGATATAGTTGTGTGGAGCTTTGAAATTGCCTTTTTGCCCTCCACTAAGCACCTGCATATCACAAGGCATTGTGGGAAAGGAGCTGAGACTCTGTCAGGAAAAGCCCGCGCCCACTCGAGGGTCGACGGCCTGACTTGGGGTGTATTTGTGACATTGCGCTTCCCCTAGGGGTACGCAAGGTCAGCCAGATACAGTTTCACAGTTAATCCCTGTCTACACGGGCACAGGAAGACCCAAGGAGTTGTGGAAGGGTACCCCACTCGCCCACAACCCTGAACGGCTGGGAGAGATCTGTTTACCCACATCGGTGAAACAGAACTCTGCTAGCCCAGTAGACTGCCTCCAGTTCCTCGTTAGTTATAAGACTGGTCTGTTACAGACTTATAACAAGGCCAGGAACCAGCCCAGGTAGCAATATATTACAGACCGAGAAAAACGGACAGAGATCGGTGATCAAGACAACAAACCTGCTCAGGATTAAAGTTTTAAAGATACAATCGCCTTGTGAGTGAACTATACAAACAATACATACATAGGGGTATAACTACACAGATATTGGTCAGAGGTGCTAATACAAAGAGTATGAGTACAGACAAAGAGAGGCAGCAGATGTGTCTATTTACCTTAGGTTGGCCTTGTGCTGGGCACACATGGGGGGTGAATGTGGCCTTGCTCCTGTGTGTGGATGCTCCTGGAATGCTGGTCCAGGTACCCCCACTGTCCAATAAAGGCAACACTGGGCCCAGTTGGGCTTCGACCTTATAACTGCACTGGGACATCCCACGGCGCACCCCCTTCATACACCCAGTCACACCCTTTCACACCCCTGGGACGGTCCACATTCTCCTCCCTCTTCGGCCATGCTGTTTTTGACTTCGGACACAAAATTGATCATATCCTGGATAATGAGAGTTGTATATGTTATTTGTTGATCTTAGATTTCTCTATTATTCACCATATAAACTATGTAACTATGTTATTATGTCAGCAGCAATTAGTTGACTGGACTTGTACATATTAGTATTAATTTACTAGAACTACAAACTAGCTGTAGAGAGCACAGGTCCACATTAAGGGCCACATGTATGTTTTGGTCTAAAACTCATTTTTTTCCCCTTTCAAACCTATGGGCAAAAAATTGAGTTTTAGACCAAAACCTTTTCATACATGTGGCCTTAAGTAACTAAATATATTTCCTGTGATGTGTCACAATGGAATTATTTCATCATATTTTCATATATGTATAGCTTGAACTTTTTTTTTTTTTTATTGTGTTTTTACTCTCTAGAATTTGTCATTTTTTTACACACATTTTATTGTTTAACAACTTTATTGTCTTAAAAATGAGAAAGTCAATAAAAAAGATCTGATTTAAAAAAAATATATATATTTCCTGTGACATCTATAATGTTACATCATCCGAATAATAAATTCTTTGTGACATGTTGAAGAAAACCGTACAGTGCTAACAAATGTGCCTTGTAAGGAAGATACAAGTGAGAAACTTGGAGGGCACTGGCATCTTTTGACATGGCAGTTTTTGTGAAGTGAGAATGAATTGTCAGATAGGGCCTTCATTTTCTGTTCTGATTTTAGGAGGTTTTTGTCACAGAGAAATCTCCTGAATGTCTCATCTTTTGCGTAAAAGGTTGATACCGTTCCGCCAGTTCTATGTCCAGCAATACCCTATAAACTTTTACATGCTTCAGTCACTTGAGAGCTTTAGTTAATATAAATGGAGACAGCCAGGAATATGGAAACGAAAAGGAAGTGAACTTGATTTCTCTTTGATTTCATTTCAGCGTATTCTATATTAAAACAAACCTGCTGTCAGCATGTAATAGAGCAAAACAAGCAGAATAGATTTATATATAGTTTGTAGGAAAAGATTCTGCAAAACTGGCCAATTTTTATTTTGTGCAATATAGAGAAAATATAGAGAAAAATATATACATACCCTATGAATTTTAGACCAGAAAAACCATTGGGGACCCTGCTAAAAATGCTAAGAACCTCAGGTCCTGGCAGAAAAACCATTGAGGTCCATACTAAAATGCTAAGAATCCCAGGTCCTGGCAGAAAAACCATTGGGGTCCATGCTAAAAATGCTCAGAATCCCAGGTCCTTGCAGAAAAACCATTGGGGACCCTGCTAAAAATGCTAAGAACCCCAGGTCCTGGCAGAATAACCACAGGGGACTGTGCTAAAAATAATAAGCACCCCTGGTGCTGACAGACTTTGGAGGACCCTGCTAAATATGTTCAGAACCACGGATCCTATCAGAATAACCATTGGGGACCATGCTAAAATTGCTAAGCACCCTGGGTCCCGGCTGAAAAACCATTGGGGACCCTGCTAAGAATATTAGGAACCCCGGGTCTCTCTAGTGGGTATCTGGTTTGGATTATATCTCTAGTCATGTTTCAAGATTCTTTTCTGAGTTGGATATTACATTTTAGGGTAAATACCTATACGTGGCAGTTGAGACAAAGACATGGACTCCAGCACCACCTATAAAAAGTAATGTCTCTTAACATTCCATTCAACCCATCAAAGAACCTTGACGCATGACTAGGGATTTCAAGACAAGCCAGTCACCTATCTGCATGCACCTGTTTAGGCAGAGGATGCAGGGCCTGGTAGTGTCTGCTACCTTTGCACCCCCTATAGCTACACCTCTTTGTTTTGGGGTGTTTAGGGGCAGGGCCGGGACAAGGCATTTTGGTGCCCCAAAAAATTGCACCCTCCACACTAATTCCTCTCACCCCTGCACCAGGTCCCCCCCCCGCCCCCCCCCTGCACCAGTTACTCTCTGTCCCCTGCACCAGTTACTCTCTGTCCCCTCCACCAGTTACACTCTGTCACCCTGCACCAGGTACACTCTGTCCCCTGCACCAGGTACACTCTGTCCCCTGCACCAGTTTCACTCTCTCCTCATGCACCAGTTACTCTCTGTCCCCTGCACCAGTTACTCTCTGTCCCCTGCACCAGTTACTCTCTGTCCCCTGCACCAGTTACACTCTGTCCCCTGCACCAGTTACACTCTGTCCCCTGCACCAGTTACACTCTGTCCCCTGCACCAGTTACACTCTGTCCCTGCACCAGTTACTCTCTGTCCCCTGCACCAGTTACACTCTGTCCCTTGCACCAGTTACTCTCTGTCCCTTGCACCAGTTACTCTCTGTCCCCTGCACCAGTTACTCTCTATCCCCTGCACCCAGGGCTGTGGAGTCGGAGTCGGTGCCTATTTCGCAGGAGTTGGAGTCGTCATAAAATGGACCGACTCTGACTCCCAAAATATATAATAAGTTGGTCCAGTTAGTTTGATGCAGTGCAAAGAACAATTTTATATACAGTCATCTTACCTATCTTATACATAAATGTGACTTGCAAGTATTTAGCATCTGCTTAGTTCTGCAGGTTCCGGTCATGTAAATGCATTGTTACTGTTTTGCTCCTAAAAATCTTTTATTATTTTGTTAGTATTTGGGAAATCCACCTTTTGGTTTTCAGCTCTGCCTGAATCCTTCTGGGCTCTGAATCAGATACAATCATATCTTGACCAAAATCTGATCCCAGATCTCTTCTACACACATTGCCAAGGATAGGGAGCCGAAGCTCCGCCCACTCTCCCCAGCACACACTACTCTGGCAGCTTTCTGTCATGTGACATGAAGCTAACAGAGGAGTGCAGGGAGGTGAGAGGAGTGTATAACCTCCCCTGCGCACTACAAACTGCTGCCCCTGCTCCTTCCCTGACCCCTGTTGGCGCTGGGGGGGGGGAGGAGGGAAGGAGCAGAGGGGGCGAATGTAAACTGCTGCCCCTCCTGCTCTATGAAAGTGGCAGCAGTGACTGGCCGGCACCTGCTGTCTATGAGGGGTATCCTGACCAGCTCCATCCCTGCGCCCCCTACTGGCAGGCAGAAGTATGGCGCCCTAGGCGACCGCCTACCTCTGCCTACCCATCGTCCCGGCACTGTTTAGGAGTACAGCGCAGGATTCTGGGTGGCTGGGTGAGGGCACCTTTGACATAGCTCTTTTGTCTTTTGGGGAGATCCACCATACAGCTGTATAGAGAGCTGCAATGAGAGCTATAAATGAGCTAATCAATATACGAGGAGTGGGGAAACAAATGTAGCTGGTCATAATGAAGTCTCTAGAGTGTATAGGGCATGTTACCATGAAAAAGGGGCAACACCCAATTCTTATTTTATTCAAACATTTCTAAGAGGAAAAATAGAGGATCCGCGCTCCACACAGTTCTGAATAGAGATACTTGAGAACTGCTATGGTAAAGTGAATACAGGCTTTTACTGATGTAGACAGGTTAGGAGAGCTGACAGGTTCTCTTTAAAGGCATCCTCTGACTACACTTTGGAGACATACACCTGGAGAACAGGGGCACCCTGATGAATCTATGGAGAGACAAGTAGAAAGTTGGCTACATATATGAAGTGAGAGCCCAGCTCTTCACACGGCTGGTTTCAACGCTGGATTTTCAGATTTTCATCTGAAAAGCACTTCAGAAGCGCCATTTCAGATGAGGTTTTAGAAGAGGTTTTCCCAACACTGTTTTCTTTCTGATACACTCAAACAAGTTAATAGCCAGCGCAAAAATAGTGCTGAAAAATGCATAGAAAATGCGGCAAAAAAGCGTCTAAAAGCCGCAATGAGATTTTGAACGACGTTTTGAAGCTCTCCCTTGATGCCTATGGGGATTTTTAGCGTTGAAAACGGTTCAAGAATTGACCTGGCAATTCTTTTTCAGCGTCCAAAACAGCCTCCAAAGAAGCACCTTAAATGTGTGTAAACACCTTGGGCGACATGTATGATCGGGCTTTACGCCTGTTTTCAGGGATCCGATGTTAGGCGCAGCGTTCGCCACTTTCAGCTGCGCCTACATAAAGCTGGGGGGCAATGGGCGGGTGTGGGCGCGGTGTAGGCGTTCCGGGGCGGGACGCGGTGCGCTCGAAAACTCCGAGGCATGACCGATCGCGAGTGCGGCGCATTGCAGCGCTCGGCAGCTCCGACAGGCAGACCTGGTTTATTTTGGTCTAAATGCTCCGGCGGAGGCGAAGTGAAGCGAGAACGGAACATGAGAGGAAACATACAAAAGATCGCAACAGAAATCTCGGCGCTCAGCTCCGTGCGGCATGGAGTATGATTCCAAAAAAAATCGCCTTTATAAAGGCGGAAAACATTCTCAGAAAAGGAGCTCAGATGTCAAAAATAAAAAATACATAAAAAAAAAACACTTTCCAAAAATCTAAAACAGCGCAACATCGGGAATTTGGATATTGGAAATTGCCGGGAAATACAGTTAATTTCAAATTCTGTAAGCTATTCTCATTGGCCCGGAAATAAACCAGCCAATCAGAATAGGAGCGACAGTGAACAATTAAAACCAAAATGGGAGAACTATTGACCAATCAAAAATCAAAGGGACAGTTCAAAATACAGAAAAAAAAAAAATGCTGAAAAGAGCTGATTGGCTGAGCAAGCAGGGGCTTGGCTATCTCGGCCAATCAGAATAGGAGCGACAGGGACCCATTATATCCTATGGAGAAGTTTGAACCAATCAAAACCAAAGGCGGGACAGTTGAAAATACAGTAAACTGCATAACAGAGCTGAGTGGTTGAACTAGCGGGGGCTTGGCTATCCCAGCCAATCAGAGCGCGAGCTACTTCTCCCATTGTAGTCTATGGGGGAGTTTGGGGCAATGAAATCTCCGCTCACAGCCAGCCATGCGGCATGGAGTATGATTAAAAAAAAAAACATATTTTATTAGGTGGAAAATATTCTCAGAAAAAGAGCTGAAACCTTCTATAAACATAAATTCAGTTAAATCCTGGGAACAACGCGTTTGTCGCCGAGACCGGCGCAACATCGGGAATTGCAATAAGAAATGCCGGAAATACATAATTCAAATTTTTTAAGCGCTTTCTTTGGTCGGAGAAGCCAGCCAATCAGAATAGGAGCGACATGGCCCTTTCTAACCAATGGAAATTTTGACCAACAGAATAGGGGGGGGAAAAACCCATTTATCCTGGGGAGAAGTTTTGACCAACAAAATAAAAAGGGAGGAATTCAAAATACAGTAAAATGAGAAAAGAGTAATGGCGGCAAAGGGGGGCTTGGCTATCCCACCCAAATCAGAGGCGAGTACTTCTCCCTTTGTATCTATGGAGAGATCCCCGCAATGCAATTGGGCGCTCAGGCGTGCGGATGGAGTTTTAAAAAAAAAAAAAATAATTTTTATTAAGTGAAAAAATATTATCAGAAAAAGAGCTGAAACCTTCTATAAAAAAAAACGTTAAATCCTAACCAGGTTTGTCGCCGAGCCAGGCTACATAGGGAATTTGAATAAGGAATTCCCCGGGAAATACAGTAATTCAAATGTTAAAGCTCTTTGATTGGTTGCAAAAAACCAGCCAATCAGAATAGGACGACAGTGGCCTTTTATATCCTATGGAGGAGTATTGCCCAATCAAAAGGGAGGACGGGCCCCTTTTAAACCTATGGAAAATATTGACCAATCATATTCAAAGGGGGACTTTTTCAAAATAAACGAAAAAAGGCAAAAAAAGAGCTGTTGGTTAGTAGGGGGGCCGCCCACCCTTAGCCAATCAGAGCCGAGCTATTTCTCATAGAGTTCTATGGGAAAAAAAAAAGCAGAGCACCTTTTTGTGATTGGAAATTTAAAAGAGGCCGGTTTTTTTGGCCCAAGGGAGAGGGGGCGACGCTTTATGGGTTTTCTAATGCAATTTGGAAAAAAAACTGTACATGGCCAAACAAATGATAAGACTCCCAAAAGTTGTCCCCCGATGTGTATATAAAATGATAAAATAATATGGGGGGAAACGAAAAAAAAATTATTCAAAAAAACATTTTTATTTCTTTTTTTTTTACACCCATACAAATGATCCTTGGAAGAAAATAAAGAAATAAATGATTTTATTAAATTTAATTTTTTTTTTTTTTTTCGTTCCCCCCAAATATTTTGTTATTTTTATATACACAGGGGGACAACTTCTGGCCCCTTATATTTGATTTGGGCCTGTACAGTTTATTCCAAATTGCATTAAAAAAACCCCATAAGAGCGTCGTCGCTCTCCCTTTGGTCCAAATAACGGCCCTCTTTAAATTTAGCCAACCCAAAAACGAGTCGCTCTGCATTTTTTTTCCCTAGAACTCTATGAGAAAGTAGCTCCCCCTCTGTCCCCTTCCAACCCGATCAAAATTTTTTTTGCTTTTTACTGTATTTTAAATTTTCCCCCCTTTGAATAGATTGGCAAGATTTCTCCATAGGAAATAATGGGTCCCTGTCGCTCTATTTTGTTTGGTCAATACCCCCATGGGTTAGAATGGGCACTGTCCTTATTCTGTTTGGTGGTTTATGCCGCCCAATGAGAAGGCTTTAAAAAAATTTGAATTATGTTTTTCCCCGGGCAATTCTCTATATTGAAAATTCCATGAGCCGGCCCTGGCACAAACGTTGTTAGGGATTTAATGATTTTTTTTAAAGAGTGTTTAAGCTTTTATTATTTTTTACACTTAATAAAATGATTTCTTTTTTTCTATCCTGCCCACCGCGGCGCCAATTTTTTGGCCGTCTCTCCATAGACTCAATGGGAGAATAGCTCGCGCTTGATTGGGGGATGCCAAGCCCCCTACTCACCAACAGCTTTTTTTTTGTTTTTTTCTGTTTTTTGAACTTCCCCCTTTGATTTTGTTGGTCCAAATTTCCCCCATGGTTAAAGGGGTCTCTGTGCCCCTTTTCTGATTGGTAAATACCCTCCAAGGTTTAAAATGGGTCCCGTCGCCCATTTGATTGGCGAGATAGCCAAGCCCCCCAGCCAGCTAATCAGTCTTTTTTTTTTTTTTTTCTGTTTTTTTTACTGTTTTTGAACGTCCCCCTTTTGTTTTTGATTGGTCCAAACTTTCTTTAAAATAGGTTTAAATTTTTTTGGGGTCCCCCCCCCTGTCCTAACTTTTTTTTTTTGTTTTTTTGCGGTTTTTCGGGGAAAAAGCCAATTTTTGGGAGGTTTTTTAGGCTTTTTCCCCCAAAAGGAAATTTGAATTACTGTTTTTCCCCAATTTCCCCAATATCAAATTTCTTGTTTTTGCGCCGTTCTAGATTTTTAAAATGTTTTTTTTTTTTGTAGTTTTATTTTTGGGGTTTGAGCTCTTTTCTGAGAATGTTTTCCGCTTTTAAAGGCGATTTTTTTACTTTACCCCCGAACCATATCTTTAATGATTTTCGTGTTTTCCACCCTCTCAGTGGGGAAATACATGAAAAGCGCAGTCCCCTTGTGCCCCACACCCACGGCGAGGTCCCGGGAATTTTTCCCTCATGTAAAAGGCCCCCTCCTCGGACGGGAATCTAGGCGCGCCCCGCCTCCCCGCCCCCCCCACACTGGCGAGGGCGGGGTTTTTCCCCGCATGTTGATCGCACTCCCCCGGGGCGAATTTTTGGCGCACCGCACTGCCCCTAAGCCCCCGAAACTGCGCCTAACATGGGAAGCGCGGCGGATTTTAAATAGTTGTAGAGCGGCCGAGCGCCGACATAAATCAGCGAAAATTTCCCCGGAAAAACGGGCGAAAAGGGGGCCCCGACGTGGCGAGTTCATAAAGTCGCCCCTTGTTTTTTGTGAACTACAACGTTTTTTACTGGGAATCAAGAAAATAAAATGGGCTTTTTGGTTTTTTTTGGGGCCTTTTTGGGTTGGGAAGATTTTTCGAAAAAAGGGGCAAAGGTGTGTGAGCATCCCAAAAATTTCCTTGTTTTTTTTGGACCACTTTGGGATTGCTTATCCCCAAATTGGGGGCCCAGACATTTGGGGCAATGGGGGGGGATGAACAGAGTATCTCAACCTTTAAAACCCCCTATTTGCATTTTTGTAAAGAAAAAACTAAAGAAAAATTTAATTTACAGCAGTTAAAAAAAAATCTTTGTCACGGGCTCGGACTGGCCCAAATGGGAAAGGGGGGGAACCCTGGGGCCCTGAGATAGTAGAGGGGTTTTTTTTAATGCTATTCACCCAAAAAGCAAAAAAAAAGCAGAGAACAAGCAAAATGCAAACAGCAGAGTATACGTGACATGTACAGTCATTTACAGTAGCTGTATGGTGAGCCCCAAAAGTAAACTCCACTGGTGGGTCCAGAAACACCTCAACTGGTGGGGCCCCCGAGTCAATCCCCTGTGGGCCCTAGGAACCCCCAGTCCGGCACTGCATTGGGCATACCCTTTTCTCCGCATGGCTCAGTTGAGAGAAATATGCTCGTAAATTTTTGTTCAAAAATATTTTGCACTTTTGTGAAAAGTTTACACAAGAGAATGAGGCGGTTTAGTAAATCTGTCCATGTCTCTTGTATGAGTTATCTCTATAATCCACAGCATCTGGATAGTATGCTTCATATACTCTCCTGTTATTTGCTTAGATTTATTAACCTTTCGGAAGATTTAATCATTCATTTTTTATGATTATAATTCCATAATTGCAGTATAAAAAGAGCAATGTGAGGGGAAAAAAATCAAATATAATTACAAAAAAAGTCCATGATTAATTACTACCCGCTATTTAGCATTCTCATCTAAGGAGTGGATAATTGCACTTCATTAAAAAAAAAAGTTTGAACGGTGTGAGAAGTTGTGTGTAAAGTGCAACTCTAAGCTTTTAAGTTGTCAAGGATAATGCTGAATATACTGATTTTTTTTTCTGAATATACATTGTAAGAAAATCTAATTTGAAATACTGATTCTACTAAATATACTATTTCATAAGTGTGGACGGTCTTCCACTAAGACTGCTCTGTAAGACTGTGTTCACACGGTGCAAATCTGCTGTGGATTTTGTTGCGGATTTGTCTATATTGACTTCAATGGGAGAAGGCAAAATCTAAACTAAAATCTACAAATCCTGTGGATTTTTTCTTTCTCTCATTAAAAACTATGTAGAACAATCTGCAGTAAAATCTACTATAAATCAAAAACGAATCTGTGACCGCACTAATATCTGCAGCAGATCCGGCCGGTGTCAGTGTACCCTAATACTGCACTGTAATAGCACTCCGATTTTAACAGAAGTATTATAGAGTTTCCGTAGAGGTGCATAAGCTTTCTACTATGCATTCATATCCCTTCAGTTCTATACCAAGGCATATGGAGGGCTTTGTCTGTGTCCCCTCCTCCGGGTAATAATACTCTTTATTTCCCACCCAAAAATTCTCTTCTTTGTGTCCCCCACAGTGTGGTTGTGCCACTCTTTGTGCCCTGCAAAATAATTAAAAGTATTTCTCCTAACCCCATACTCACATAGAGAAGGGATCCTCAGAATCCTAGCATTGAGCTGATGGCAGAGAGCGGGCTAACGATAGGAAGCACATTGACATCACTGCATGGCGCCAAACAACTAACAACCTTTATACAACCCAGACATCTCAAAGGCTGCACACCTAAAGAGGCCTACGACCTACCTACGGATGTTGGCATTTTTTTTTTCTACACTTATCTGGGGGTGTATTTTGCCCCTAATATAAAACCTAAATAAGCGTCCGAAACTTCTTTGAACACTTCCCCATAGGCTCAGCGTCGTCCTACATTGACGTCAATTCTTTGAACACTTCCCCATAGACTGCTATGTAAAATCAGCATCGTCGTTCATGGACGTCAATTCTTTGAACCGTCAGGCTTGTTTTGTCGTTGAAATTCTGCACTTGCAGGTGCAGAGTTTAAAGGAGGAAACTAACGCAAGAACTAAAGCGTTCTTGGCATGGACATGTCTGTGCCGAACATATTAATCATGTGAATATCCCTCTATAGTGAATGACGGGACAAGAAGCTTACATCAGTGATGTATTTGACTGTATCCGCATCCTCATAATGTAGATACAATTGAATTGGGCAGTCTCCTAGGGGTTCTAAATTGCCCAGTGCAAGCTATGCCATTTATAGCATTTAGTACGTTTGTTAGTTGAGGACCTTTTAGATAACTTTTGCTCAAACTAGAGAGTTTGAGGTTTTGCATCACTGCATAATTTTGCACCATGGGCTCCAGTTTCTCTTTCTATCTTTATCAGAGTCAGTTTTATTTCACTGCTCTGAAATGGTCTGTACACACCGGTTGAATCAGCTGCAAAGTCTGCAGTACTTCTAGAGAGAAATCTGCCCTTCAAAACCTGCACCAACCATTTTTCTACATTGACTTTAATAGGAGAAGGCACTTAAGTTAATACAGAAAAAATCTTTGATAAAATCTGCACTAGGTGCAAATTTTAAAGTTTGATCTTCTCTGCAGAAATTCTGTGGATTTTGCTGTAAATTTCATAGCAGATCCAACCCGAGTGAATGTGCCCTAAAGGGAGTAGTATACACCTCAGTAGCATGTGCATTGATGTGAATCTGTTGGCAGATCCCTTTAGGGGATACTAATAGTGAGACCCACTTAACTGCTACCATTGGGAACCATAATCTAAGATGGTGTGGGTCCAAACTGGACGCTTACCTTCAGGCTGGGTTTACACAATGTTTTTACAGCAGTATCTATACGCCCAAACCAGGAATGAAACCCTCAGAGAGAAGACGTATACTGGAAAGGTTTCTACTTTTTCTGTGTTTTGGACCCATTCCTGGTTTTTGCTTACAAATGCTTTACTACAGATGTGCCACAGATATTGTGCAAATTTTGGTGCAGATTTGACCCCATTCAATTCAATGTAGTAAAATCAACAGTGAATCCAGAATAGAAATTGACCAGCTGTGGATTTAAAAATCTAAAAAAGCAGATTGATTTCGGTGCAGAAAATTTCCACTTCTTGGATATGGGATTTGTAGGATCTCATTCAAATGGTTGATACTGTGATCCAGACCTGCACAACTTGGTAGGATTTGGGGGCCAAAACCACCCAGGAACACCCTTCGATCAATGGGAATGCCTCCGGACCACTAGTAACACACCGAAACAGAGAGGGACTGTCAAAATTTGGGGCATAGTTTGCGAACATTTGCAGTAAATTTATTTCGAGTGCATTACATAGTTACATAGGCTAAAAAAAAGATAAGACGTCCATCCAGTTCAGCCTATTTTGCTAAAGTGTTGCTAAAGTGTTGATCCAGAGGAAGACAAAAAACCCCAATGAGGTAGAAGCCAATTGTCCTCATGTTATGGAAAAAATTCCTTCCTGACTCCAATCTGGCAATCGGAAAAATCCCTGGATCAACGACCCTTCTCCAGAATCCCGGTCACTATAACTTGTTATATTATTACATCTAGAAATGTATCCAGACCCTTCTCCAGAATCCTGGTCACTATAACTTGTTATATTATTACATCTAGAAATGTATCCAGACCCTTCTCCAGAATCCTGGTCAATATAACTTGTTATATTATTACATCTAGAAATGTATCCAGACCCTTCTCCAGAATCCTGGTCAATAATTTTTTATATTATTACATCTAGAAATGTATCCAGACCCTTCTCCAGAATCCTGGTCACTATAACTTGTTATATTATTACGCTCCAGAAATGCATCCAGACCCTTTTTGAACTCTGTTATTCAATTGACCATGACAAGTTCCTCTGACAGAGAGTTCCACAGTCTAACTGCTCTAACAGTAAAGAATCCCTTTCTATGTTTATGTAGAAACATTCGTTCCTCAAGACGTAGAGGATGCCCCCTTGTTCTAGATACAGTCCTGGGTATAAATAAATCTTGGGATAGATCTCTATATTGACTTTTAATATATTTATACATATTTATTATGTCCCCCCAAAGCCATCTTTTCTCTAAACTAAATAACCCTAATCTTGCTAATCTTTCTGGGTATTGTAGTCCACCCAGTCCTTTTATTATTTTTGTTGCCGCCTTTGTACCTGTTCAAGCTGTCTTTCCTGTGCACTGGTGCCCAAAACTGTCCCCAATATTCCATATTCCATTCAACCAAATAATCAGAACTTCTTCGTAAGGATTTGATTTCTTTTTCTTATCCATCACTGTTACCTTCTATTTACCATTCTGGATGGGGATGTAATGGGAAAATCCGAGCGCGGTATCTCTAAGCAGAGAATATAAATGATTTCATGTCTGGAGCATTAATCTTTCATGCTGTCCCCTGGTTGATCCTTTTGCGATTTGAACTCTGTTAAACTGACCCGTGACAGTCTATCATATCTCTGTAAAAGATATTTGCTAGATACAATTTGCCTCATTAATCTGCTCTTGGGTGTATCACGGTTATCGATTCATTTGCTCACACGCTGTTTCTCCACCCGCCGTCTGCTCGTAAGGAACCTTCGTTAGTTTGTCATTTTCTCGTTATTTGAAATATTGGGCAGACACCAACATTTTTTCTGTGCAATTTATCTTAAGAACATCTGTTCAGTAACACCCCGAGCTAGCAAAATCCTCTCATGTCAGTTTCATCATTTATGCCAAGCTGAGAAAAATCTGCTCCTTCTCATATGGGAACCAATCAATAAGGAATTTATTTTCTCTGTCAAGATCACACAACTTTAGTTAGACGTTACATAAATGGAGGCTGATGTGACGTTGACGGCAGCTCACAAATGTCACATTATTTGATATGTAGTAATAATTTGGTAATTAAAGCATTGTCTGCCTCCCACGTTTTCCTGAAACGCAGTCATAGTTATCATATACATAACACTGAAGAGAAGCCTTAAATACCAGCTGTACTATTCAGAGGAAATTACAGGTGTCCTTTGCAGGTTGTATAGCTTGACTGAAATTACTTGTTAAACATCTTAATCCATTCATCTTGACTTAAAGGGAATGTGTACTCAAAAATGACTTATTGTTTAACTCATGTTTTTATGTTAAACACATTTTTATGAATGTTTATTTTTTTATTTTCCATCTCCCTTTCAATATTTTTAAATAATTCTTAAATCCTGAAGTTTTCACTTTGGCCACTAGGCCTAATAATAGTCTGCCACTTCCTGTTCTGTAGAGAAAGATTCTCAGTTGTCTGCTCATTATCAGCACAAGGAGGATCAAACTGAAAGGAGACACCAGTGTGAATAGATAACATAGGATCCACCAGTCACAAGAGGAGATAGTCACAGTTCACCCTTTCAACTCCCTGCACAGTGATTTCTTCCCAGGTCACAGAGCATGACTAGAAAATTCTCCTATAGAAGTGAATGGGACTGAGTCAGTCTTAAGTCTCCTATGTGCATGAAGCTACTGTAAAGCATCTCTCTGACTGCTGTTAAAGCAGTGCAACCAAGGCCTAGTGGCCAAAGTGAAAACTGCAAGACTTAAGAATTATTAAAAATTATTGAAAGTGATATGAAAAAAAAAACAACAACCAAAAATTCCTAAAAAATGTGTTTAACATAAAAATGGGACTTAAACAATGACTCATTTTTTGATGACACATTCCCTTTAATATCTTTGGCAACTGATTAGTTCTCTAACAACAGGGCTGGTGATAGATACAAGACTGGGGCATATACCCCAGGATAACCAAAAGGGAGCCATGTATAAGGTAAGTCAGGAATGCAAACAGCTCATTACAATTGATGCAATAGATGGGTGCACCATGAACAACTAAAAGCTGGAGGTGTAAAAAACCGTCCGGCAGAAAATCTGTGCTGTGTGGACTGCTGAATGGAATTTCTATTTAGCTCAATGTAAAAGGTTAACAGTCGGTTTCCAGGCTGCTTTCAAATCCAAAAACCGTCTGTAAATCCAACTGAAAATCCTGCCGTGGGGATATGCCCTTAGTTAACACTGCACGGATTTTCTGCCGGACAACGAAAAACTTATAACATGTTCATTCGTCCGCCCAGTTTTTGGGTGGAACATGAACAGTTCAATGTGAAGGGGGATGGCTGAAAACGCAAACCGCGGACAAAAGCCGCCCCTTCCGTGCAAAAAATAAGACAAAATACTGGTCGGAGAATCCGAACGGTATTTTGTCATTGCCGTGTGAACGCACCCTAAATCTTTCTATCACCTATAGATAAAAAACAATGATGGAATGGTGACACAATTTCAAAACCTATTTTGCTGCCACTTTTGCTGTTAAAAAAAAAAGTAAAAAATGAAATGTGAAAAATTAGAATTTTTTTTTTTACTATATTCTCTCATATTATAAAAAAAAATGTAATGTCAAAGTTACATGAAGATAAAGCGGAACGAACATATCATGGAAAAAACTAAACTAAAAATTTGTAGACTAACTGAGCGCGAAAAAGGAGTATAGTGTTCAAACCTTTATGCACTAAGGAAAAGGAAAATGTGCCTGGTCAGGAAGGGGATAAAGGACCTGTTAAAGCTATCTCGCTGATCTAGTTTAGTCTAGCGTGTTGATGCTATGAATGATCCGACAGACATTTGATCAACCACATTGGGCCACATTCATGAAAACTGTCTATCATAAGACTGTCCATATTGCTCATAGCTACCAATCAGAGCCCATAGCAAACCATTAGAGCAGAGCTTTTATTTCTTATAGTTACATAGTTAGTAAGGTTGAAAAAAGACACGTGTCCATCAAGTTCAACCAAGGGTGGGCAAAATGTGGGTGAAGGTAGGAAGACAAGGAGTTCAAGCCCAGCCTTTCCACTGGTGAATGCAAGAACCAATCTGCTCCATTGAAGACCCCATCTCTGATCACAAAACCCTCACCAGCCAGGATCCAGAATCTTACATTTTATGTTACTCTGGAAAAATCTAAGCTTACAGTGAAGGAAATAATTATTTGATCCCTTGCTGATTGTGTAAGTTTGCCCACTGACAACAGTCTATAATTTTAAGGTTAGGTTAATTTTAACATTGAAAGACAGAATATCCAAAATAAAATCCAGAAAATCACATTGTATAAATTATATAAATGTATTTGCATTTTGCTGAGAGAAATAAGTATTTGATCCCTCTGGAAAACAAGATTTGATACTTGATGGCAAAACACTTGTTGGTAACCACAGCAGTCAGACGTTTTTTGTAGTTGATGATGAGGTTTGTGCACATGTCAGGAGGAATTTTGGTCCACTCCTCTTTGCAAATCATCTCTAAATCATTTTTGAGGCTGTCGCTTGGCTATTCGGAGCTTCAACTCCGTCCATAAGTTTTCTATGGGATTAAGGTCCTTCACTGTAGCTTTGATTGACTGCTATAGCTCCGATTGGTTGCTATGGGCAATAAGCACAGTTTTAAGTATAGATAGCTTTCATAAATGTGGCCCTTTAAATGTATGGACAGCTAAAAGGCAGGTGTGAACTGCACCTTAGATATACTTCTTGCATTGAAGCAAATATGGAATAACCTACTGAAGTTACTTACCAGGCCCTCAGAATCCAAGATGAAAAAAGATCTCTTGAGATGTAAATAATATATTTGCCCTGTGTTCTGCGCTCCAGTATACCAAATATGTTTTTTTGTCATCCAAAATTACTACAGTTGATTGATGCATACGTTTGTGCATTAAACATGTTTGAAATCTTCCCAAATCCAATTTTAGGTCCTGCAATGGAGAATACACCAAGAAGAAGCCGCTAGATTAGAAGCTTCTATCGCTGCCAGGAGACATCAGGAGGGGAACAGCAAGAAAAACAAAGAAAGGAGGGAGAAAAGCTCCAGCGAACGAACGAGAAAGAGAAAGTATGAACGCTCTAATCATTTGCATATGTTACTTAAAAGATTACAGAAAATATCTTGATGCTTCCTAATTAAAACTGTTTGTTACTGCTGGCAGTGTATCGGATCACTGTTTACACAGCATTCCGGGCAAGATTGCTTAAGACCTAGCTGAAGCCATTAATGCCTCAAAGGAACTAAATCTTATCCTTACTGCATTGTGCTGCGAGTGTAATGCATCCTGAATTATTCTGTAAATGTGGGTTTTTGTAACAGTACTAGAGAGACTGTGGGAACGCTCAAAGTGCTGCAGTCAAGTACTCTGCACTGCAGTACATTCTTGTCACAACTCAGCAACTCTTTGCAAAGCAAACTTTACTCTCATTGGGATGTGCTGGCTGAATATGTATATCTTATAGCAGTACAAGTTATGGGAGATGTAGCTATCCAAATACCAGGAGATACACGTTCCTGCGCTGTCCTGTTGTATGAAGCAATTACACTCATAGAAGCTGTTATAGCTCCCGGAAGGGTTGTCACCCGACTTTGTACTCAACTTATAAAGAGGACATAAATGCATCCTAATATAATCCACACACTATAAATTTTTCATTGTCTGCCTCCATTTACAGTGCTCCCGTAACATACAACATTAATTGGTTCCGGGATGACCATTGTATGTTGATGTCATAACTCGTCCCCAAAAATTTCACCCAACATAATGCAAAATGAAGATTAAAAAAATTAATCAAATAACTAATACAGATAAAGCAGTTATTACATATAGCACTCTGGAAACTGGATATCACTTTCTATTTTTGGGAATAGGAACTTCTTTGGGTCATGTACTTTATATATTGGAGCACATTTATCGAGGCAGTTAGAGCAGAATTATGGCACAATTTGCACCCAAACTAATGGCGTACATGCTTTACACCACGTTTATTACGTGTTTTAGATAATTTTTAGACACTTCTGTATCTCCTCCGACAAAGTGGTGTGGTTTTGGAAAAGGGGGCATGATTTCACAGACAAGAGGGTGTGGTTTTGTTTGCAATGCTTTGCGCCAACAATGTGGCAAAATTTTGGTGCAGTTTAGTGCCATAAAGTAAGCAAATTTAAAAGTGGTGTAAAGTTAGAATAGACAGTTTTAACTTGTGCCAGATTTATGGTGTATTGCAAGACTGTGTAGTCTAACTTTATAGTGTCTAAAAGTTAGGGTATGTCCACACGACGAATAAAATTTGCACGTTGGATTCTCCGGTTGAAAATCTTGTTGGACAACTTGGTTTTTCAAGAGTAATTTGTGTGATTTTTAGGTTGTATTTTTTCCAGCGGATTTACAGTCAGAAAACGAATTCCATTCATGTCTATAGGATACGACAGAAGAATCAACATGTTCTAAGTCTTTTTTACTCTCAAAAACCACCCAAGAAAATATGCATCGTGTGAGCTACAACACATATTGTCTTTTATTGAGGTCAATGGAGATTTACTGATTTACTGTTGGTTTTAGATGAGTATTTCCACGTGGATTCTGAATTGAAATACTTGTCATGTATACTGTATTTACTTATAGGTCACTATGGGTATTATATATTGATATAAATATAGTGGTACATAGTCTATAGATACTTATAGGTCACTAAAGGTAACATATATTGATGTCAAGATAGTGATACATACATTATGTCTTCAGTGATACATCATAGATATACTAAATAGACTAACATTAATTCCTTCACACTCAACAATAATAATTTCTAATGTATTAATGCAACAGGACATGAACTAGACAGTATTAATAAATCTGCCCCATTGTATTTGAAAAAAGGAAATTGGGCCCCTTACTTGGTGCCCACCGGAGCTGCTAATCCTAGAACATGTAAAGAGCAGTACAGGACAGGTAGTACCGCACTGTACTGTAGTGAGGCGCTACGAGACCGCTGATCAATGCATACACCTCACTAATACAGATGTTTTACAAGTATAATGTTCATGAGAATTGGATCTTCCATCAATCACATGAGCCGCAGATCAGCAGTGACTGTGATGTTCTATGGTGAGTGTGGTCTCAAGATACAATGTCCCAGGAACGACAATTGTGCAGTAAAAATATTGTATCCTGAGGCTATTGTAACTTGAGGGCTCACTTTATAGAAGTTCAGAACAATACAAATGTAGAAGCTAGATGCACACATAGTGCTCTTCTTCAATTATACCCACGTGGACAAAATTGTTGGTACCCTTTCATTAAAGAAAGAAAAACCCACAATGGTCACTGAAATAACTTGAAATGGCAATAAATTAATTAATTAATTACTTAATTAATTAAAATTTACTTAAAGATTAGAAAGATTAGAAAGAAAATTATAGACAAACATGTTAAAGGTAAAGGCTATAAGACCGTCTCCAAACAGCTTGATGTTCTTGTACAGGTTATTCAGAAGTTTAAGGTCTATAGGACTCTACACAACCTTCCTGGATGTGGCTGCTAGAGGAAAATTGATGACATATTGAAGAGACAGAAAATGAGAATGGTAACTAAAGCACTCAGGACAGCTTCCAAAGAGATTATAGGTGAAGTCCAAGGTCAAGATACATCAGTGTCAGTTCACACCATCCGTCTCTGTCTTTGCCAAAGTGGACTTAATGGAATATGATGACTAGGAAGGAAACCACTGCTGAAAGCAAATCATAAAAAAGCGAGACTGAAATTTGCCAAAATGCATATGGACAAGCCACAAAGCTTCTGGGAGAATGTGCTTTGGAAAGATGAGACAAAAATGGACCTTCTTGAAAAGTCACATCAGCTCTATGTTCACAGAGACAAAAATGAAGCATACAAAAAAACCATTGTACCTAGAATGAAAAATATAGAAGGCTCGGTTATGTTTTGAAGCTTCTTTGCTGCATCTGGCACAGAGTGTCTTGAATCTGTCCAAAGTACAATGAAATCTAAAGACTTTCAAGGCATTCTAGAGCGAAATTTGCTGGCTAGTATCAAAATGTTTGGTCTCAGTTGCAGGCCATGGTCCTCCAACACAACTAAAACCATCCAAGAAGGCCTAGGAGTAAAGCATTAGCCTCTTTTGAAGTGGCTTCTATGAGCCCTGATCTTAATCCTATTGAACAGCTGTGGAAGGAGCTGAAAGGAGAAGGCACCTTCACACCTGAGACTAAGGTCACCAGGTTCCGTGTCCATGCATTGGGTCAGAGCACCCCAGGAGCGTCGCTAGGCTGTTTTATTCGGGGCTCGGGCCCCGAATAAAACTCCCTGTGCCCCGCGTCTCCCGGGCTCCAGGCCGCTGCCGTGGGCTTGTAGCACCGACTGGCCCTTCAGCTGCATGTGCATCCGCTGGACGCACATGCAGCTGCGGGCTTCTGCGGAGCCGCCGCGGCCCCGTGCGCATCAGCCGGCAGCGGCGCGGAGAGGTGATGTCGTCGAGACTCTGCCTCTCCTCGGGCGCACAGCGCGTCATAGGCCGTGTGCCCGAGGAGCTGCCGGAGGAGCGCGGGCTGAAGAGGACGGAGCGGGGGAGTTAAGGTGAGTATGAATGTTGTTATTTTTAAAGCGTTTACCTGCCTCAGTGCCCCTATATACTGCCTGTGCCCCTATAATGCCTGCCTGTGGCCCCCATATCCCTGCCTGTGGCCCCCATATACTGCCTGTGCCCCTATAATGCCTGCCTGTGGCCCCCATATCCCTGCCTGTGGCCCCCATATTACTGCCTGTGCCCCTATAATGCCTGCCTGTGGCCCCCAAATCCCTGCCTGTGGCCCCCATATTACTGCCTGTGGCCCCCATATCCCTGCCTGTGGCCCCCATATTACTGCCTGTGGCCCCCATATACTGCCTGTGGCCCCCATATCCCTGCCTGTGCCCCTATTATGCCTGCCTGTGGCCCCCATATGCTGCCTGTGGCCCCCATATCCCTGCCTGTGGCCCCCATATCCCTGCCTGTGGCCCCCATATGCTGCCTGTGCCCCTATAATGCCTGCCTGTGGCCCCCATATCCCTGCCTGTGGCCCCCATATGCTGCCTGTGGCCCCCATATACTGCCTCAGTGCCCCTATATTCTGCCTCAGTGCCCCTATATACCTTCTTGTGGCCCCTATATACTGCCTCAGTGCCCCCATATACTGCCTGTGGCCCCATATACTGCCTCAGTGCCCCCATATACTGCCTCAGTGCCCCTATATACCTGCTTGTGGCCCCTATATACCTGCCTGTGGCCCCATATACCTGCCTGTGGCCCCATATACTGCTTCAGTGCCCCTATATACATAACTGAGGGGACTGCTATACCTATAATTAAGGAGTTGCTGGAAATGTGAGGATTCTAAGATATTTGTGTCCAAATCCTCAGGGACGAGTATTGGCCGGGAGCAATCAGCATGAAGGTGTGAACCGGATGGAGAAGAGAAGGGAAGGTGAACGACGCTGATCAGAAAAGACGTCTCCTGTGAGTCACTAAATGTAACTGCAGTGTAATCACTTATATGTCTGCAGAGCGTCTACATACAACTAGTAACTACCACTATATGGTCACTATATGGCAGTGGTATATGTCTTCAGAGCCTGTGTACAGCTGATAGTCACATGTGGGGTCTGGCAGGATTATTTGATCAAACGACATTTTTCAAAGTGTCAGTGCAAGCGTCGGGGTAAAGAACCATAAAAAGAAAAACAACAAAATGCACTAGGAACTAGAGCGGTGCCATTCACAGCATACGAGTAGGACCCCACCTACACAAATTAAGTCTCCAAATGCTTGAGGAAGGGGGCGTGTCCCCCGAAACGTTGTGTGTTCTGGGCAATCTGGAGTGATCGCTTGGCTCTACTCTGGCTCGTTCCTCGTGGCTTTGCTACTATCTACATTTAATCCTATATAGGACTTTAAGGACTGAGATAAGTGTGCCTTGATTACTGCTATATCTGCTATTAATGTCTAAACATATCAAATGTGAATAATATATTAAATTTGAAGAAAAAAAGCATTACCTGTTTGGGACTTGCAGTAACTCACACGGCATCTGTTTGCATTTGGAGGATTATTTGATCCTTATGTAGTAATAGTTTTGGGTCTTGGTTTTGTAGGAGGGTTTTAGTAACAATCACTTGTCTGGTAGATTTGCTCCATGTATCGGTGTATGTTTTGGTGACTGTTTAGGGGTATTGTCATATGAAGGTGAGAAGTTCTGAAAAAGTAAATTTGTCATTGGTGATTTTTACTGTACAGTGACTGCTGAGGAGATGGACGGGATCTGTGTGGAATGTGCAGAAAATTAGTGACAGGAACACAAGGTTTTTCCTGTAAAAAAACATCCACAGTTCACAATGAGGCGTGAAAAATGTCGTGTGAACCCAGCCCTACCCAGAAAAACACAAAGGGCCCGAGCCCCGGATGTTTTAGGACCCTAGCAACGCCCCTGGAGCACCCACTGTGGGGCTGGTGAATTCCCCCCGGTGTGCCTCGAGTTCCAACGCTGAACTATGGCATAGCAACAGGGGCCACTGCAGTTGCACTTGTGACCTGACACCTGAGCCAGAAGGCCCAAAGGCCCCCCTCGCCACATAGCTGCATTGCTGGGTCACATAGACCCAGCGATACAGTGAACACAGTGATGTGATGATGTAATTGTGATGCTTGCTCTGCAGCCTGTACTAGGCGATAAGCCTATGGCTAGGCTTACAGCTTAGAAGACGCCGGAAGTAAGGTCCCGAAGCAGGCAACGTGATGATGTCATGCAGCCCGATCCGGACTTAGACAAGAGAAGTGAGTATTATTTTTTGTATTTTTAATAGGGACTCCTGTATACCTGCCTAACTACTTGGGGGATGCCTTGTATACTTACCTGCCTATTGGGGGAGGCCCTATATACCTGCCTAACTACTGGGGGGAGGTCCTCTGTACCTGCCTAAGTCCTGGGGGGAGGCGCGGTATACCGTCCAGACTGTTGCGGGAATGCGATATATTTGCCTAACTACTGGGGGAGGTTCCGCATACCTACGTAACTAATGGGGGGAGGCCCCCGTATACCTACCTGACTACTGGGGGAAGGTCCTGTAAAGCTGGGGAACAGTATATGTCTACCTACTGGGGGGCCTATGTACCTACCTACTGGGAAGAGACCCCATATACCTAGCTACTGGGGGAGGCTCCTGGATACCTACCTACTGAGGGACAGTATATATCTACCTACTGGGAAGCCTATGTTCCTACCTACTAAAGGGCCCTATATACCTACCTACTAGTGAGGGTCCTACAGATCTACCTACCTACTTGGGGGTCCTTTTTACCTACCATATTTGGGGGGCTGCCTACTAGATGGGGTGTTCACCTACCTACTGGTGGCACAAATGGACTGGGGGCACTTTCACTGTTTGAGGTACAATTACTGTGTGGGGTACCAAAAGGGAGCATTATTACTATTTGGGGCCCTATGGTGGGGATTGATAGAAAAGTGCTGGAAAAAAAGAGGGGTCTAAGATGTTTGTGTGGTAAGCTCTACTGGGACAAGTAGTGGCCAGGAGAAGACATCATTACATTTTGGCTTGGGTGGAGAGAAAAAGGCTAGAGAACGACTTATCAGAGAAGAGAACAACTCATTGGAGAAGACCTCATGATGGTCGGGCCGGATGGAGAAGAAAAGGAGAAGAGAACAATTCACATCAGAGGAGACGTCCTTTGTGAGGCCCTGGATGTCAGGTTTTTTTTTTTCTGTGTTGGATCAAGGCTGTATTCACTGTCATGCGATGGTGACCTGACCACTGCTGATCTGTGATTGCTGGTGATCTGACCACTATGTGGTCTCTGTATTTTGGTATTGTAGGTTATAATGGCGCTTGCATAGTGGTACTGTACACTTGTCTCTGATTGTATAAGTGACTGCACACGTCTCTGACCCTGTAATTAGGAGTTTCTCTGCGCCACTTTCACTTTCTTGCTTGCTGTTATAGTGTTTATTTTAGAGAGTGGCGAGGTACATGATAGAGGGAAATTTTGGAGACGGATATTCTATGTGGGTTAGTTGGGGGGTTGAGTGGGTATTTTATGGGAGCTGGTGGGGGTTTGTGCCAGGGCTGCTTTTTATTCCCAGTCGGGGCCTGCCTGAGACAGAAGGAGCAGTTTGTTCACGAGGAGTGGGCAAAAATAACTGTAGACAGCGGCAGACGTCTTATTGAGAGTTACAGAAATAATTTGTTTGCAGTGATTGCTTCAAAAGCTTGTGTAACAAAATATTAAATGGATGCTCCGACAGTACAAAATGCTCGTTAGTCCATCGGCATGATGGAAAGAAGAAGCATACTTACCTCCCAGGCGCTGTCATTCCGTCGTTGCAGCCATCCCGATGATCCCGGCAGTAGCTTTGAACATTCATCCTTTAAGTGACAGGTGGAGCAAATCACCTTGCACAATGACCATGTGCACGTGACCCCTGTGTCCTGTGAACGGCTGCACCTGTCACGTGAGCGATGAATGCTCAAAGCTACTGCTTGACCACAGGGACAGTGACTCAGGCGGCTGCTGGGAGTAACAAAGTACTTACACAGTCACTACTTAGAGCCTGACTGTTATTGTGTAAATTTAAGTGGGTAAAGGTAGGATACAACTTGCCCACAGGTGAAAAGGGGAAACTCCATAGTGGCCCCTGGGTGTGGTGGGTTCCTAGGTATGGGGAGGTATGGGGAGGAGAATAGCAGGCTTGGGGCTGCTTTTTAAGGAAAAAGAGGCAGAAAGCTTGAGTCATGTGCAGTCAGTTGTAATAGCTGTAGAATGGACCCCAAAATTAAACTCCACTGGTGGGCCCCAGGCACCCTAGACTGACACTGCACATGCCCCTTGCTTTGAGCTTCTCTTTCTTCTTTTTCTCCTTAAAAAGCAGACTCAGGTCTACTATTCATAGTGGTCCACTTTGCCCAGGGGCCCACCATGCCCAAAGACCCATTGGGGGATGTTCCATATTCCTCTGTTCAGCAGTCTGAGCCATCTCCAGAAAGAGAGAGATGCTTTGTTTAGCCAAAGAGATATACCTTTATTAACGCTGAATTTCCTATTATGCCTCTTGGACATGCTATTCCCAAACCAGGGAACTTTATTTAAAAAATGGTCATGTGCTAATAAGGTTTTGAGAGGTCTGTTAAAGGGGTTGTCTCACTACAAGGATTGCTTTTTATGTTATAGATCTTGCAAAAACAAATCACATTGCAATATATGTCCATTAACAGTGTCCTACCTATTCCTAGATATCCCCTCTTGTATGGGCTGCATCAGCTCCTCAGGTCACTATAGCTACAGACCTCTTCAATCTCTCATGGTAGGCTGCCAGCACTGGTTGCTATAACTACAGACCTGTTCACTCTCTCCTGATAGGCTGCCAGCACTGGTTGCTAAACCTACAGACCTGGCTTTTACTGCAGCCTAGAAGAAGCCAGTAAACCTGAATTCAAAATGAAACCAAGAAAACAGGACTGAAGTAAGATGAATCAATGTAGTGAGACAACCCCTCAGGATGGAGCAAGTCAGTCAGCCTTTACCAATGGCCTTCTGTGGACCCAGACAAATTGGCAGAATAGAAATCTTGCTGAAGTATTGTTTATCGCAGAACCTTTATTACGGATTTTTTTGTGTTTTTTGTTACATTTCTTGTCTAATTAATATGACATGTAAGTTTTGTTTTGTTTTTTAAAAAATGTCTTCTGTTACCTTGAAGATCTGAAGGCTTGTTTTTTTGTTTTATGCCAGGCCACTAGTTTTCCTTTATTAATCTGTAAAATTATCGGCGTGATGATAACCGTTCCCTTTGAATTACCATTGTACATTTTGTTTTTTATTAAGATATAAACAAAGCGATTTCGGCAGTAAATGGACCTCTGTGCTTTACATTTTGTGCTTTACAGTGTAAACGAGTACATAATAATAGTAATTATTTCGACAGAACATTTATTCCAGCACACACAGTTATAATCGGTTAAAATGCACATTCCTAATGGTGTTAAGCGTGCTGTTAAAGTTTACTACACAGTCTCTCTGCCGTGCCGCCCGCTCAGTATGCTTTACATTATTTACAACCTTAGGTGTTCCTGCACCTCTTTTACCTTGTCTTTAAATTCCATGACAACATCTGCAGTATTCTAGAGGTAATTTCGGCACACATTTCGCCGCGTATTTGTGCTCTAATATAGGCGAGATGCGCGCCGAAATTACGGTAACCCTTAGTTCTCATAGAGAACTGTGGATTACGCCTCCTCTCCCCGCTCGTACAATACGATCGTATTGTACGTGCGGGGAGATAAGCGACATGTCAATTATTCGCAGCGAATACGCGCCGCAATTAATGAATGTCAATGGGGCCGGCGGGCTGCCCCACCGCCCCGCGCCGCGGGAGTACGTGCTGCTCAGCGCGAGCTGCCGAGACACACGATGGATTGCGCACCTCACTGAACATAGCCGTATGCTCCCACAGGTCAGAAATGCAGCACATTCACCACAGTAGAAAATCCACAGCACATACACAATTAAATCTGCAGTAATTCAATACACTTTAAATCATGTGGATTGTGATGCAGATGATTGCAGATTTGCCATTGTGAATTTCGTCATTGTAGTTTTGGTTTTTTAATAAGTGGAGGAGATGGATTTATCTGCTGTGTGAACATAGCTTACAGCTTCTTCTTGCTTGAATGAGGCTGGGTTTACACATTGCATTTTTATTTGCAGTTGAGAGATGTTTAAAAAAACACATACAGTAAAAACACGAAACTCGTGCATGTTTGAAAATAGATGCATTTTTATAATTTACTAAAATTTGGAACACCTAAGTAAAATTCATGTCTGATCTGAGTTGGTTGAAAAGGCATGTTTTTTTACTGCATGTGTTTTTGTTATTTATTTAATTCATCTCAAATGGAAAAAATGCAATGTGTAATCTCAACCTTAGTCTAGGTATATACCACATTTATGGTGTACACTTGGAAGTTATGCTGGGAAAGGTCCCGATGTATAAGCTAAACATATCCATAGGATTAAATGGCCCAATGGTGGCCAAAAGTGTGTCTTTTTGTCCTCTGTCTGCTATACATCCTTTTATCATAAAAAAAAGTATAGAATAGCTCAGGAGCCTACCTTATTCTATGCAGTAGCATTCAGAAAAACAGTTTATGTTTTTTCACAATGGGACACTATGAGTAACGGATGCCACTTCTTGGCATCCATCAGAGGCATTGGTTTAACAGCCTGGTGTGTACGTTATACGGAAACCAAAAACATGATATGTAACGACCCTTAGAGGTACCAGATCCATATTCCCAGATTTGTTCAGTCTGCAGACCATTATACTCTTTTTAATTTATTTAATCCTGCCTCAGGGAACCTCAAAAGTAAATTTTCTTAACTTAAAGGGATTTTCCCACTTGTTGGTGTTTTACAGAGCCTGCTCTGCACAGGCAGTTTCAGGCTCATAATTCCTGGTCATGCTGTGGGTGGTTCTACAGTAATGATTGGCACATCAGTTCTCTCACCCTAGCTCAGCCTGATAGTGGGACATTGGTAATGGAGGGACCTAAACATTAGGGCAAAAGGCTACAGAGTTCTAAAATATTAAAGCTTCTGTGCTGCTGATAAGACACAGTTACCATCCCAACCAGGGCCGCTAGAGCCGAGAGATGTTGTCAGTAACCTATGGAAGTTTGTGTACACAAGCCGGAAATAAGAACTTCTCTTACTCTGAAATGAAGCAAAACGAGAAGAGCAATGTATTAGGTAATAGTCTTTATTTACATTTGCCTGCATGATTAAAGCTAATCTGTCTGGTCAGAATACCCCTTTAATTTATTTCAATTGCAGATTAATTTGTAAAGTAGTAGACGCAGAATCAGGGTTGTTAATCTGTAGGAGGTGTATGTGATGTCTGAATAACCAAAAGATGTTTCAATGCAGAATATCTCTACAATAACCTTTTTTTCTAACCCTAATAAAATAGTATCCTTTTGGATCAGTCTGCCTAATCTCATCATGTAATTACATTAACATGTATGGGTTTGCATATCTTAGTAAGAACTAAGGGACAAATGGAAGGAAGTATGACTGCAGGATCAGACTACACCAGGTTTGTTTGTAGTCTGTTACCATAGAAACACACAAGTTTGCATATAAGCTATAGACAAAAAGGAAGACAATTTTTATATTTAGACTAAGAGCAGGGACATAGCTATAGAGGGAGCAGGGGTGGCAGTCACTACAGGGCTCTGGAGTCTTGAGGGGCCCAATGGCCCCTCTATCACATAGGGAGATTCCAATGTTGTAAGTGGCACAAGGGGGGTGAGGGGACGGTTTTGGGTTTTGGACGTGGGCGCCAGAGCTACAAGTTACGCCTCTGACTAAGAGGATAGTTTTTCATTTTGGATACACTGGAGCAATAAAATAATGTAGGTTGAAAAGCTACTCCTACCTTTTAAGACATTTCCATATACATCGAGTGACGCAGCTTGTGCTTATCTATAATATTTATATCTATAATAGAAAAAAAATCCACTACAGAATCTGTGGTAGAGATACAAGGATACTCTCGGATTCCTGCCACAGACTCTCACCTTGATGCCGTGGTTTTTACTGCTGTTTTAGGCTATCCAATCCATTCCATAATTTGAAAGATTACAAAATGGGCAGTGGATCTCAGTCAGATTTAAATGCAGATTTGAACACAGAATCCGCAGTGTTTGCAATGTTACAAACCGTCTGAAAACCGACAACCAACGCTCCCCCATAGACTTCATTGGAAAATCTATGCAACAGTCTCCACTGCATGGATTTTCCGTCGGATGTTTTTTTACTCCGCCGGCGTATAAAAAAACATGTTCATTCTTCCGCCCGGTTTTCGGGCAGAACATGAACATGTGGGTGCGAAGGTGGAGAGATTGAATCTGCAAAATGCAGAGAAAAACCGTCCCCCTGCATGCCAAAAGCAAACCAAATACCGGTCGGATAATCCAATCAGTATTTGGTCTTTGCAGTGTAAACGTGGCCTAAGGCTGAGGTTACACAGTCTGTGCAGACAAAACCATGATAGCACATGACTGCCAATGGCCGCTCTATCTTGCTGATGAAAAAGCAATGTCATCAACAAACTCCTGCAGTCATTGGTGGTCAAAGTCTCATCCACATGTGGCTGCCGGACCATGCGACCCCAACCTAACCGAATTGGGCTAGTTCAGAGGCGTTAGTAGGATCTAGATGCTCTTGATGTGGCACAGATCTCAAAGTGTTAAAAGAAAGTTGCAGGTGGGCGATTGAACGGAACACGCAGCTTTGTCTTATAAATGTTTCCACTTAGTTAGAAATGAAATCAACAGTAAAACCACCGAAAAGCATCGTCGTGGATTTCATGCCTCAAAGAACGTTTATACAAAACTGTATTTGCAAGAAACAATATCGAGATATTCTAGCATTTGGGGATTTCCTTTTGTATAGCTTGTCACACAGGCTTAGGCACAGTTTAGTTTGAGCTTTCTTTTTTATTTTTTGCTTCACGCGACAGATACAAAAGTACAAAGCCGAGAAACAGCAAGCGTGGGAAGAGCAACAGAGACGGGATCTGCAGCGCCTGGAGCAGCTGAAGAAAATAATGGCCCAGCAAGCTGAGAAAGACAGAGAACGGTAAGTACATTGTTGGGCAAACACCGGCATGTTTAACGAAATGTGTGTGTGTGTGCCCAGACGGGCTATAACCAGGAGCAAGTAGAAGATTCTTCTAATCTTATTTCTATACAACACAAGAAACACAAATTGAATCCAATGTATTAACTTTGGCTATTCCATATTTTTTGTGACCGTATCTACATTTTTTTTTTTAAATATCCTTGGAAATCCTCCACCTTAGCGGCCGCCAAGTTTAAAGCCCTAAGAAATGATTGCTGTAAATGTTTAATGTTGTGGATGAGAAGCTGAGCAATTCCTGCAGTTTTCACAAATCTGAAAGATTAATATTGATCGTGCAAACCCAAGGGAGGCTAAAACATACACAGGACAGGGCACAACCACCGAGGTTTGCACTGAAACCATTAAGAAATATCCCATAACAGTTGGATTGGGTTTACTTCTGAATCATTCATACAAGTGGTGCTTTTAGAAACTACTAGAAAATACATGATACCAGATTTACCTGCATTATTTTTTTAGCATGGTTGGTCCCAATAAAAATGAAAAAATCATACCTCTCCCCTCACCTCCATTCTGTTTTTCTTTCCGAGTCATTATAAAAATCATAAAGGTTGCATTTTTTAACTTTTTTGAAAATATTTTTGAAAAATGTATTTTCCTTTTTATTTATTTTTATATCTAGTCTACCTACGGGACCTGAGGATGTGATTTATTGATGACTTGTAAAGTACACTGCAATACTAAGGTATTGCAGTATATTGTCATTTTACTGTTTTTCGGTTATATCTCACCTCAGAATTCAGGATCCATACTATGCTGTTAGTATACTCCAGCATTAAGTAGATTCAGTATTTCCCATCTTAGGAAGTAATTAGCACTTAATTTAGCAGGGACCAGCTTTGCTGTAGGCTCGTTTTCCCGTCATCTTCTTTACTTTTCTTACTTTACTAACAACATCTTCATTTTCCTGTCTTCTCCACTCAAATAACATCATCACAGCTACTTCCACCCATCTGCTCTTTTCCTTGTGTCCTTGTAGTGAAAGATTTTAAAATGAACAGGACGACTATTGATCCAAAAATAGGTACAAAAACTCCTCAGCCATCATCCCTCATAAACCTTGTCATGAAGATGTGAACATTTATAACGAGTTACAGTCTGCACATATCTTGTACTGACATTGTACTAAATGGAGCAGAGCTCTACAATATGCCGGTTATGTATATAATGCAATATTGTAACATCAGTGAATGCACCAAATAATTTCTACAATTAAAAGTATACATTTATAACACCATTTCTTCACAGGGTTGTTTATCGGCAGCAGATGTTAGAGAAACGTCTGTTAGAAAGGAAGGAGATGGCGCTTCATGAGGAACAAGCAGAATTAGAGAGACAGAGACGACTTGATGCTCTACGTCAACAGGTAACATGTGGTGGCACATAGGGATCATTTCTATAATAGTCTTGTCAATTTGCCTGGTAGGCACTGGCAGGACAGCCGTCAGGGCAGTACAGCCGGTACTGTTGCAAGGGGCCTGGTTACAAGGATGTAGTAGCAGGAAGCCCGCTAACAGCTGACACCACCACTTCCTGCTATCTGCTAGATGACTGCTTGGGGCCATACATTTTTAACTTCGTCACCCTTCTCCCCAGCAGAGCCTTAGTGTCTCCACCTTGCACCATGACAGAGCCTCTGCCTAACTACTGTCCCTTCCCCCATGCTCCTTTCCATCACTTTTACAAGGTTGTTTCTTCTCCAGCCCACTCCCCGTCTGTCCTATTTTTCGTTACCTTTACAACCCCCCATAGTCCTGCCACCTAGTGTCTTACCCTTTCCCCAACAGAGCCACCTAGATTTCCCAGCCTTGATTTTCCACAGAAGCCCTGCCAGGTTGTTTCTCCTCATGCTTCACTTCCATCCATGCTACTTTCTGTTCCTTCTGCTCCCCTCCCCCAAATAAAATCTGCCTACCTACTGTCTTTCCACTGCTCTGAACAGAGCTCTTTCCCACCTACTATCTCCAATTGCCCTTACACAGAAAACTCACCCCGTTCCTTCTCCCCATGCTCTCCTTCTATCCATTCTACTTTTCTTTTCCTTCAATCCTCTCATCCCCCCAAAGAGCTTTCAACCTGTTGTCTCCACCATGCCCTCCACCGAGCTATTTCCAGGTTTCATCTAAACCCCTCCTATTCTTGCCTCTCACCACTCATCCTTCAAGAGCTCTACTATACTGTGTCTCATCCGCTCTCCCTCCACAGTCCCTGCTGCTTTGCTTTCCTCCACTCTAGTGCCTTCAGCTAACTTGACTTCCCTTCCCTTAATCGGGAGGTCCTAGTGACCAGACTCTTTAGCTCTTATCAGGCTCTTTCATGTTTGATGGAAGCCCTGACCACTGGTCTACATGTTAACGGACAATGCTTTGCTTTACCTGCTCTATATGCCCTATTTCAATTAAGTTACTGGATAAACTAGCAGCAGGGCCCCCAGTGATCATGCATTTACTACCAATTCTGTAGCCGAAATTTCTAGAATTCTTTGTGTGGACCTCTACTTTCGGTAAGATTTGATCTCCACTGTTTTTTTCACATATTAATTATATTGAAAAGAGCATATATACGGTGTCCTATTCTACGGGTCTACAATATCGCAAGATATTCCCCACAAGGTAGGGTCCATCACATATACAAATTGGTATACCTGATGAACCCTACCTTCTGAGGTATATCTTGCAATTTAGTATGGAATATATTTATTGATTTAGTTGGTGTAATCCAGGAATTGGGGAAAGTAAGCAGCCTGAGGTGAAGTTCTCACCTCATTGTGTGCCCACTGCTGAATGTACGTTGTCCAGTTATTTTGTATTGAGGTCCAGGGGTTACCTTGGCTACAAAATTATCATTGTTGTATAGAACATGTGCCAGTGTAAAGAGTACAAACACAACACAATATTAGCAATGCTCTACAAGCACTAAAAAACAGTCAAAGGGAACGCAGGAATTTTTTGAACATAGGAATTCTGCTATTTTTGAATACATAAAAATTTAAGGTTCTTAGGGCAACATGTATGATTTTTGGTGCCCAGGCACCAATTTTATTGCGCACAATAGTAGTGCAGAATGCGTCTGAATCTATGAACCTGTTCTACTGTGGGTCATAAATCAGGCGCATTCTAACGCAAAATCGACAACTCAGGCAAACCACTTTTAAAGTGCTCTACGTGTTCCAGCAGTAATGCGCCTGGATTTACTGTACTGAAACTATAAATGTGTAGCTTCGTATTGTTGTAGTGCGACACGCCTCCAGCACGCCCCCCGATCAAAACTGCAAAGGCCCATCCGCCACAGCAAGGCAACGTCAATATAGATGGAAACCCGCTCTAACATGTAACAGGCTTTTAATCAGAGCAGTTTATAGTTGGGATCTTCTCTCCCTGAAACATGGAGGTCTGGACAGACAATAGGAGAGGTAACATGTTAGACTAGGTCCCCATCTGTATTGAGGTCACCTTGCCGTGGCGGATGGGCCTTTGCAGTTTTGATAAAAAAAATGTGCACTAAGAACTTCAAATTTTCATGCATTCAAAAGAAGCAGAAATGCTTTTCCAAACAATTCCTATGTTCCCTTTTACTGTTTTTTAGTTCCTGTAGAGTGCTGCTAATATTGTGTTGTGTTTGCATTGCTTTTTGCTGCCATATCAGCTCGTACCTATACTCATAATTCTAAAAAAATCATTTTGGATGTGCAGACCAAATTTTATGTTTAGCGTATAGAGTACATCTTGATGACTCCCACAAGATTGTTCTCATTACAATCTCATTGAATAAAAAGGCTTTTTATGGTGTAATGAATGAGATTAAATACTTAATAATTTTATTATTAATTTAATACTGAATTTAATACTGAAGACCTAGTTCAAAATCTTGTGCTAACAAATTAGTTTCTGAAAATAGGTGGCTATTATAGCTGAATTTGATCCCGTCAGAATGATGAGTGACACAAAAGCATGGAAAGCTAGGCTTGGTATTGGGGCAGAAGAAGAAATTATCCTTCAAAAACCACTCTTTGATTTGTACACATACAACGAACAACAGGTGTGTTTTAGTGGTACATTATTTTTCTATGTGCTATAACACTAATATACTAATACATGCTAATAATATGACATTAAAGGAAAATAGTTTCCACCTTGTCACACTTTTCTTTCACTTCCAAAGACTATAATCAAAGTATTATTATGATAAAAAGTTTTTTTTTTTAACAAACACCGCCCAGTCATTCATTGCAGCGTAATATATTTATTATTATATATTGTCAAGACGTACATCTTTCTTCATTAATCAAGCTCCGTTAACCCTCCCCATCTTCTTATCTGCTTGCCAAATTACAAATGATTAAGGCTAGGTTCACATCAGAGGTTGAAATTTCTGCTCGGATCCTCTCTTTCAGATTCTGTCACAAATTATGGGAAAAAAAAGCGTAGCGTGCAACACTATTTTTCTGCTAAAATTATGGAAACTATGAAGGAAACCTGACGGACCCTATTGTAGTCAATGAGGTCCATCAGATGCTGCCATCTCTAGGCCTTAGGCAATCTATAGAGCAGATAGAACACAAACATTCATCTTCACTGAGTGATCATGTTACAGCTGTCTATAGATGTTTATGAAGAAGGGAGGTGGAGGGCATGGACTGTTTTGGTACTTAAAAAACCCCTTTACATGTTAAATAAGCTCAACTGCACCTTGAGCTTTGCACATAGCAGTGTAGCAAGTTGATATTTATACATCTATATATATTGTGGGGATCAGTCCCAAAAGCTCAGTCTCTAAGCAGGGCGCAGGAGCAGTCTTTGGGGATAAATAAACGTAGGTCTTTATTTCAGACAAAAAGGAAAACAACTGAAATCACCACAGCTTGCTTGAGCCAGCAAACAACAGAACACTGAGTCCCTAGTCGTGCCTTAATTGCTCTTGGTAAGGCACAACCCTTCTGCCAATGTGTGGCAAGCTTGCCAGTTGGCGATGTGGGGTACACTGCACTTGGTGGTAGTACCAGTCTTCCAGGCTCTGGCAAAGCATAGTTCATCTCCCACAACTCAGCACAGCAGTCCACAACACCCTCAGGATCTTCCATGCTTACATTGCCTGGACCTGGAAACACGGGAGTGGCCATGCCACCCAGCTATTTGACCACTCCATCCTGGATAAAATGCTACAAGCAGCTATACTAAATGACAAAAAAAAGGTGTCAATCGCCTATTGCTGCTGACACCCAAAAAAGAAATGGTTATACCTCATTGAAGCCACCTACTTTCCTACGATGGTTCCTTGTGCCATGTTACTATCTATTTATCTATCTATCTATCTATCTATCTATCTATCTATCTATCTATCTATCTATCTATCTGATGTCTGTCTATATGTTTATATATATATATATATATGTATATATGTCTGTATATCTATCTATCTACACTCACCGGCCACTTTATTAGGTACACCTGTCCAACTGCTCGTTAACACTTAATTTCTAATCAGCCAATCACATGGCGGCAACTCAGTGCATTTAGGCATGTAGACATGGTCAAGACAATCTCCTGCAGTTCAAACCGAGCATCAGTATGGGGAAGAAAGGTGATTTGAGTGCCTTTGAACGTGGCATGGTTGTTGGTGCCAGAAGGGCTGGTCTGAGTATTTCAGAAACTGCTGATCTCCTGGGATTTTCACGCACAACCATCTCTAGGGTTTACAGAGAATGGTCCGAAAAAGAAAAAACATCCAGTGAGCGGCAGTCCTGTGGGCGGAAATGCCTTGTTGATGCCAGAGGTCAAAGGAGAATGGGCAGACTGGTTCGAGCTGATAGAAAGGCAACAGTGACTCAAATAGCCACCCGTTACAACCAAGGTAGGCAGAAGAGCATCTCTGAACGCACAGTACGGCGAACTTTGAGGCAGATGGGCTACAGCAGCAGAAGACCACACCGGTTGCCACTCCTTTTAGCTAAGAACAGGAAACTGAGGCTCCAATTTGCCCAAGCTCATCGAAATTGGACAGTAGAAGATTGGAAAAACGTTGCCTGGTCTGATGAGTCTCGATTTCTGCTGCGACATTCGGATGGTAGGGTCAGAATTTGGCGTCAACAACATGAAAGCATGGATCCATCCTGCCTTGTATCAACGGTTCAGGCTGGTGGTGGTGGTGTCATGGTGTGGGGAATATTTTCTTGGCACTCTTTGGGCCCCTTGGTACCAATTGAGCATCGTTGCAACGCCACAGCCTACCTGAGTATTGTTGCTGACCATGTCCATCCCTTTATGACCACAATGTACCCAACATCTGATGGCTACTTTCAGCAGGATAATGCGCCATGTCATAAAGCTGGAATCATCTCAGACTGGTTTCTTGAACATGAGGAATGCTTCCAGCACCTTGTTGAATCTATGCCTCGAAGAATTGAGGCAGTTCTGAAGGCAAAAGGGGGTCCAACCCGTTACTAGCATGGTGTACCTAATAAAGTGGCCGGTGAGTGTATGTCTGTCTGTCCCCCTGTCTGTCGGTCTATCTATCTATCTATCTATCTATCTATCTATCTATCTATCTATCTATCTATCTATCTATCTATCTATATCTACCTCTGTCTGCCTATTTATTTCATTATCTATCTATCTATCTATCTATCTATCTATCTATCTATCTATCTATCTATCTACTGTTTATTTTACAGTCAATGCCCTGGGGCAAATACTCAGTGATTAAGTGGATGCATTTTCTGTTACAGCTACCGTCCTTCAACGTGATATCTGCTAGTTTTTATTCATAATTAATAAATTCTAAAGCTCCTCTTGTTAGTTTCCTGTTTAAAAATGCATGAAGTTAAGATGCAGTTTATCCACCTTTTTATTTTTCCGTTGTGTATGACAAATAATCTATGAGATTTTTATTGTGATTTGTCTGGACTGACAGCATGAAGGGCCCAGGGAGTCTCTAGTGAGGTTTTCATCGTAACCCGCAGAAGCACATGCCGGCACCTTCATATACTCTCTTCTATCTCACACCTCTAGATTCATAACTATTGATAGACAAGCCGGCTCTCAGTTGCTGCAACTGACCTTTATCTTCCCTGTCATATTTTCTGTCTGAGATTTGCTGTTTTATAGAAAAAAAGGAGTTGATCTAATCCTCCGAGAACCAAGTAAAAGATGATCCAAATAAAGATGAACCAACCTTCTCACCAGCAGGGCTGACCTACTTGCCCATACAAAGCAAGTCAGCAGTCAATGCTGCTATAGAAAGTCACTTCAGAACATTTCCAAACATTTAACAGTTTGAACTTAGACTAAAAATAAACTGCATTAGAAACCGGCAATAGTAATCGGAATTCATTCTTCTGTCATAGATCTGAGAATTGGGTAAAAGAAAAACAAAGCAACATAAAATATTGAAACCTAATTTTTTTTCCATTTTAATTAAACGGATTGCTCCCTGATTAAATATTACATTTCTCTGTTAGATCACAACAGATATAACATTTCTTGTGTCTAGATATTGCTGGTACACACTTATTAAGGTGCCCGTGCCCCTTGCGGTTCTTTTGATTTCCTCTCAGAACGTCCACCTAATATGTCCACGGTTGGTGGTCACATATGCTCAGTAGCTCTTGGATCCTCTTGTACATAGGTGGGAGATTGTTCTTCTATTGTTCAAGTCAACTCATAAGAATCAGAGAACAACTAGTGTTTCTCAAAAAATTAGAATATCATTGAAAATTAAAGGGGTTCTCCAGGACTATCTTTTTATTTAGTTACATAGTTAGTATGGTTGAAAAAAGACACGTGGCCATCAAGTTCAACCAAGGGTGGGGAAAATGTGGGAGAAGGGAGGGAGACAGAATTTTAAGCCCAGCCACCCGACTAGTGAATGCCCTGAAACCCACAAGGCAAGAACCAATCTGCTCCAGTGGAGACCCCATCTCTGAGCCCAGAGCCGCCACCAGCCAGGATCCAGAATTTTACATAGCTACGTACGCATTGATATTCTTTAGTTTCAGGTAGTTATCTAAGCCTTTCTTGAAACTCTCTACAGTTCCTGCTGTGTCCAGCTCCTCAGGCGGCGATTCCATAGATTTACAGTTCTTACAGTGAAGAACGCTCTTCTCCTCTGGAGATTGAATCCTTTTTTCTCTAGCTGAAGGGAATGTCCCCTTGTCTTTTGAGGAGGCTTTTCTTGAAATAATTTTTCCACATACTTTTTGTAGGGACAATTTATATATTTATATAAATTAATCATGTCCCACCGAAGCCGTCTCTTCTCAAGACTAAATAAGTTAAATTCTACCAACCTCTCCTCATAACTAAGATGCTCCATTCCCCATGTAAGTTTGGTTGCTCGTCTTTGCACTCTCTTTAGCTCCATTACATCTCTTCTATAAACTGGGGCCCAGAACTGAACAGCTGTTAAGCCAAGCTCCAATAATTATAACAATAATTTATTATAGGGCTCACAAATGTATTATATTAAACCTTGTAATTCATACTGTAATGAGTCTATACAGTATATGGGTTTCTCTATTTGACTTAAATTATTGATATCAGTTATCTTTTCAGTGATATTCTAATTTTTTGAGATGCGTTAGTACTAGTAACCCCAGCACTGGGCACATTAGATGGACATTTTGAAAGAAAATTACAAGAACACAAACACAAATTATTTTTGGACAATATAAATGTAATATTAAATCTTGATACAAAGCCTTTATACAAAAGATGTGCATTATGTTATTGTTCTTGCCACATTAAACATGTCATTAATATGCTTTGTCTACAGTTATATATTCAAGTCAATTACAGGTCACTAAAGGGGTAAAGAAATTATTAATATTGAGGCTGGGTATGCAAGTTTTTTTTTTTTTTACTTTTTTGCATTTCTTAACTGTATTAAAAACATCCAATATGCAAACATTCGGAAGTAAAGGCTCCAGGCGCTGATGTTGGGCAGTGTCACATAAGCTTTGAAGCCAATCACAGGCTGCAGCTGTGACATTCTGGTTGGCCAAAGCCGGAAGACAACAGAAGATCGCCAGAGAGGACTGAAAAGCACATTGCTGGAACGTGTGGCAAGTCAGAGGTGAGTATGTTTTTATTTTTTTCTTCCAGCTTGAACTACACAATCTCATTTAAAAAAGGGAGGTTGACAACCCCTTTATCCCTTAGTGACAATGGATGTACTGGTATGTCCAATTGTCGCTAAGGAGCTATAGAGAGGGCTCACTTGCGGAGCCCGGGGTTGGCGGTTGTTAATTACAGCTGACACCCACCACTATCAGCAGAAATCAGAGATGGTTTTGATCCCTGTTGTTTAACCCATTAGATGCCATGGTGATTAGGGCTTGGGCATCAAAATGAATCGTTCCGCTCCCTGATTGGCACCCCTGCAACAAGATTGTGGGGTGCTCAGTGGTTGCTATGGCAACTGGAATCCTAAAGAAGGCTTCAGAAGCTGCCATGTTACTGCTTCTATTACTTCTTTGGCAGGAAATAATAGGAGCACATCTTGGTACACCCTTCTGCATTATCTATATAATATAGAACGGTGTACAAGCAATTGTGCTCCCTAGTTTTCAAGTACTCTAGGGGGACTACATGTACAAGAAAATTTTAAATGAATTAAAAAAAAAAATTATAAAGTGACATATAATAGATATCGCCGCATCCATAAAAGTCTGATCTGTAGAAGAAAAAAAATTCCCAACATCTAAACTGTAGTTTTTTGGTCATTTCATGTCCCTAAGAAATTGAAATACAAAGTGATCAAAAAGTACAATGGTGGGGGCGTGGCCTGGACAGCAATGGAGTAGGAAGCATCTCCACTGAGCTCCTGTGGAAGCTAAGTGAAATCAGCTAAACTAAGCCCAAATAGGGATGAAATCCTTACTAACCACTCTCCTCTGACCTGGGGAAGTAAAGCGCTGCAGGGTGATATCAACCTGGATGGACTTACTCACTAATAACCCGGAGTTTACACTGCGGCCTACCACTTGCAGCCTTTCCTGTAGCAGATCACAAGTCCCAGCTTGAATACATTCGGCCTTCCTGCGTTGCCACAAGTACCTGGACTGAAGCTATTCACAGCAGCCTGTCCAGTACCTGACGTGGAGAACAGTTGGTGCCCAAGACACAGCTATTAGCACTCGACACTGCAGGCGCCTGTTACAGCTGCAGACATACTGCACCTTCACTGGGCAGTGATATACAGCTGCACCTGCAGACCCAAAATCAAGGCTACCTCTCCAGCCCTGGGACCACATAACATCTTACCTGGTGAGTCTCCTGAATTCTGCCAGTGACTCTCATTTCTGAAGCTTGCAAATAGCTGTAAGCTCACAACTGTGCTAGGAGCTGCCTGTCCCCCCTTCCCCTTGCTACACAGCTCTCAGAGTCTGCCCTGCAGTTTTCCCCAGCAACTCTTTCACTGCCAGAGTTACTACACATCTGAGAGACCTGGGGGATACTAGTCACCAATACAGCCTTAGCTTCTCAGCAATAACTGATGGTCTGCACCTGTTCTCTGGACAGTGCACCTAGGGGATCTCTAAAACAAACAGATACCCCTGTTGCACCTCTGCATTGAGGTGTGTGTGATTTGATCTACTACAATCTTTACAGATCTGGTTGCACTAGTCTTGTCAGTTTATGTTAAACCCTGCCAGCCAAGCTCTAACCAAGCATCTTCCTCTCATATCAGGATACCTATCTACTATTAATACTCCTCATAAGTGAGGCAACCTGTGGTCCAAGTCTTCCAGGGAATGCACCAACTATAGTCCTTAATCTATCTTTGCTTATCATACTGCATCGGATATAGCAGAGGCATCCTCAGTGCAATCTAGAAATAAGGCTCAGGACTCTTAATCTGTAGAATTCTGCACCAACACGTGTTTTGGATCCTCACACCTATCAGTTTCATTATTGGGCCTTCTTGTCTGTTTACTCCAACCTAATACCTACTCAAACCATGGGGGGCACCACAAAAAAGAATAACCCCAAATCCCAGCCATCCAAACTCCCAGAGTTTTTCCCTTCATCATCACATTCTAACTCTTCAACGAAAAGAGGTCTTCATTTTACACCCTCCTCTCCCACTCCGTCCTCCAGAGCCGACTCAGTGGACTTAAACCAACAGGAGGCCTCAGATTCACAGCCGCTGACAGTAGCCTCTCTCCAGCAGCTTTTCTCTTCATTTCGCGCATCCTTACAATCTGACATGAAACAGATGATGTCAGAGATAAAACAAGATATTCTGTCCTTGGCGGACAGGGCGGAACACATCGAATCTAAAATGGCTGATTTTGCGGTTTCTCACAATAGTTTAATTGATGCCAATTCTACTCTGGAGGAAGAGGTGCAGCGACTCTCAATCAAGGTCCTGGATTTGGAGGACAGATCCAGGCGAAACAATATCCGAATTCGGGGCATCCCTGAAACCGTTTCTCCCAACCAACTTAATGCATACTTGACGGATCTGATGTCCTTACTACTTCCAAACTGTGACAAACATGACCTAATTATTGATAGAATCCACAGGATTCCAAAACCCAGGAATCTTCCCCAGCAAATCCCCAAAGACACTATAGCACATATTCATTTTTATAATATTAAGGAAGATTTCCTAAGAGCTCTTCGCAAGACTGACTCCCTTCCAGAACGCTTCCAGGCCATCACTATATTCCCAGACCTCTCAGTGGCGACCATGATGAGAAGAAGGGAATTTCAGCCATACACAAAAATCCTCAGAGAAAACGGAATCACATATCGCTGGGGCTTCCCAGTAAAACTCATCATCACAAAAGAAGGGTCTCAAATGGTATGCAACTCACCGGGGGAAGCCTGCTCTATTTTAAAGAATTGGACCCTCTTGCCTACCTCTGATTCCAGTCCAGTACGGAAAAAGCAGACTCGTCCAGAGATGATCACCCCTCTTTGGTCCGAAAAATCTTCCAGGCTCAGATCGAGACTTGTAGAATAACATCCTCATATATCCTTTTCTTTTTTGTATGCTTCCAGGGTGATGCTTGGGATTCGCTCAAGCTTTATTGCAGGTCCAAAGGCAGGACTTGCCCCACTACATTCCATTAAGGAATAAATTCTGTTACACCAGATTGTTTACAGATCTTCTCATACTAGTTAATCTTAGTTCTTCTACATAATTACTGGAAATGAGTAATTATTGTGTTATTGTTTATGCATATTTCTCCATTGGTTCTTTATCTAAAGGGTGTGTAATCTGCTCTTTGCTTAGAATTATAAATTTACGATGTCTATAAAGGTCACTTCGTACAATGTGAAGGGATTAAACTCACCATTCAAGCTCTCTATGTTATGGCGAGACGTCGTTAAATCCAAATCAGATATAATCTGTTTACAGGAAACGCACTTGCTCTCAACAGATGCGCATAAAGAATAAACACTTTCCTTATATTTTTCAAGCACATTCTTTACAGAAAAGAGCTGGTGTTGCAATTATTATTAAAAACTCTGTTTCTTTTAACCTTCTTCAATCCTTCTTGGACCCAGAAGGCAGATATGTCATCCTAATTTGCGAAATCAATTCTAAATTATGTACTTTAGTCACAATTTATGCTCCAAATACTAAACAGTTGTCATTTTTGAAAAAAATTATCTCCATAACAAAAAATGTTAGAAGAGGTGGTCTTATATTATGTGGAGATTTCAATGCGGTCGTTAATAAAGAGTTGGACAGGTCTAAAGTAAGAGATAGCTCCATCCGAGATCTCCAACCCCTTCTATTGGAGGAAGACCTCCACGACGTGTGGCGTTATATTCACCCAAATGAAAGGGACTACTCATATTTTTCTGCAGCTAAGTGTATCCACTCACGCATAGATTTCTTTATAGTAGATAAAATTACATTACCACAAGTTCATTCTGCTTCAATAGGTCATATCACTTGGTCAGACCACGCACCAATAGATCTAATTTTGGATTCCCCCACTAATATTCGAGGTCATTCCCTCTGGAGGCTCAATAATTTCTTACTCAAGAAATCAGAAAATGTCTCATACTTAAAAACCCTACTAAAAGAATTCTTTATTATTAATTCTCCCTCCGTTTCCTCTCCCTCCACTCTGTGGTGTGTTCACAAGGCGTTTATAAGAGGAGTCTGCATCCAATTAGCTAGTAGAGAGAAAAGGAAACACCAAAAGTCCATTACTAACCTTCTTGCAGAGTTTCAATCAGCAGACATTGACTTCAAACAAAACCCTTCCGTTCCCAAAAAAAAACATCCTGCAACCCTTAGGAACAATTTAAATCAATACGAATTCAACCTGGCGAAATTAAAATGGCAGTTTTATCTTCAAGGTGACAGGCCCTTGCTAAAAGGATTAAAACACAACATGTCAAATCCCGTATCTCCCACCTAACAAACACCCAGGGTGAAAAGATCATTAACCCAATTGATATTGCACAACAATTTGCGGAATATTACTCTAAACTATACAATCTGCAATCGAGTGAACAGTTAAAATTACCCCTAGATTCAGAAATCAACGACTTCCTTTCTTCTATTAATCTTCCCTCTCTGAATAGTTCCCAGTTAAAAAGTCTGAACAACCCCTTCTCCATATCAGAGATCCATAAAGCCATTAAATATAGCAAATTAAATAAAGCCCTGGGTCCTGACGGCCTAACAAATGAATATTATCATATATTTTCAGACCTACTTGCCCCACACCTGGCCTCACTTTGTAATTATATAGTCACCTCTGAAAGCCCGCACAAGGAACTTTTTTCAGCCATTATTACTACACTACCGAAACCTGGTAAACCTCAGGATAAAACTTCCAATTACAGACCTATTTCTCTCCTAAATACAGACATTAAGCTATATGCAAAAATTCTTGCCTGTCGTCTCAACAGTATTCTTCCAGGTCTTATACACAAGGACCAGGTGGGCAAGAGATGCCACTCGACGTCTCCTTGATTTAGCTCAGATAGCATCCACCTTCAAAACAGAAGTAGCCTTCCTCTCTTTAGATGCAGAGAAGGCCTTTGACAGGGTCAACTGGCAGTACATCAGGTTAGTTCTGGAGAGATTTGGCTTCTCAGGATTCATCCTTGATGCAATTATGGCACTTTACTCTAAACCGTCAGCTAGAGTTCTTGCATCTGGTTTTCTGTCTTCTCCTTTTGATCTATCTAATGGAACTAGACAAGGGTGTCCACTCTCCCCCCTCATTTTTGTCTTATGCATGGAACCTCTTGCAGAACACATTAGACATAACCCATGCATTCTGGGTCTAACAGTTCAAAATGTCCAGCATAAAATAAGTTTATACGCAGATGATGTAATGCTTATCACAACTGATCCCAACTCCTCTCTCTCACACATTTTGGAGACTCTGGAAGTATTCTCTTATCTCTCCTTTTATAAATTAAACAAGTCAAAATCTTCTGTTTTCCCCATAACTAACCCTACCATCCAAAACACCAAGTTACAACATTTCGGCTTTATCTGGTCAGGTGAATCTGTCAATTATTTAGGTATTGAGGTTACCTCCTCCCCTATTCAAACTATTAACTTAAATTACAATGTACTATTCTCAGATTTAGAAAAATAAATAAATAAATTACTCCCTCTTAACCTTTCATGGATTGCCAGAATTAATATTATTAAGATGTCCCTTCTCCCAAAATTTATATATATTTGCAGAGCCATCCCTTATCTAGTACCAACAAATATTATTTCTAAGATTCAACGCCTCTTTGCGTCCTTTATCTGGAAAACAGGGAAGGCAAGAATTAACAAGGCCCTCCTATATTGTAGCCATAAAAATGAGGGCCTATCGGTACCGAATCTATTCTTCTATAATATTGCAATCCTTTTAGACCAAGCCTTTTTCCTTTGGCATCAAGTAGACTCTACCGTTTGGGCTCAAATGGAAAGCTCCTCTTTCACCCCTAGTCCAGTGAGAGTTCATCTGAGATCTTCTTTACTGGGCGCCCCTCTCCCACACTCTCTGCTCAGATCTATTTCAGACCTCTTTAAAGTATGGTCTCTATATGTCCTAAAGAATAACTGGATCTACCCCTCAAAAAAGGATATTCCTATAGATGTCTTTAATTGTTGGGACAAACATCACTCTTTCAACTCCTGGAAAGATTTTGATCTTCTTTCCATAGATCAAGGTAACACCCTGAAATCCTTTTCAGACTTATCTGCCTTATACTCATTACCCCGTACTCTCTTCTTCCAATTCCTGCAAATTAGACATATTCTTCAAGGTGTTTCATGGCCCACCAAGCCGGACCAACTCTCAGACTTTCACAATTTCATTTTCAAAAAGAAAGGATTCGAAAAGGGTCTCACACTAATATACAACATGCTAATCTCTCAAAATCCCTCATCCAAATTTTCTACAATGATCAAATGGGAACAGGAGTTAGCTCGACAATTTCCTATATCTAGCTGGTCAAGGGCCCATCTCTCTCAGAAATAATTAGGCGTGTTAACTTTAACTGCTTATGTGAACTTCGACTAATAGACCCTCCTTAGCTCTGTAACAAAAAACGCTCTTTATGGTCAGATTGGCTCTCATCAAGACACTATGTGCCTGGTTTTTAATGTTCCCTTTACATCTAATAGATTTGTTGGCACCTTCATTTGGAATATGCAACCTTGTTTTGTACTGAGTTGTTCTTTCATGTAGCCCTATGTTATGGGCTTTTTGTTATCTTACTTATAGTTATAATACTGTTTGTATACCAGCTCATGCTTTTCTAATAAACATGTTTAAAGAAAATCCGACTGTAAAATTATCCCCATAGACCTCAATAGAGAATCCGACTGTAAATCATCCCCATAGACCTCAATAGAAAATTCAACTGTAAAATCATCCACATAGACCTCAATAGAAAATCTGACTGTAAAATAATCCCTTTAGAACTCAATAGAAAATCTGACTGTAAAATAATCCCTTTAGACCTCAATAGAAAATCTGACTGTAAAATAATCCCTATAGACCTCAACAGAAAATCCGACTGTAAAATTATCCCCATAGACCTGAATAGAAAATCCGACTGTAAAATAGAGGCCGGTTTCAAAACCAATGGTCTTAAAAAAAAAACAAAAAAAACTTAGAACATGTTTTATAATTCGCTGGGAAACGATGGATTATAGCACTGTTCTATTGAATGGGGCGCCTGAAATCCGAGACAAAAAAATATAAATGAAAACTGAGTCATAAACGACAACTGAGTAAAATATTGGTGGCATTCTAGTTAGAATCTGACTAGTATTTTATCCTCTGCCATATGGACCCCGCCTAAAAGAAGGGCTGCTGAGTGCAAGCGAGAGGAATTGCCAGGAGGGCAAATGTACTGTGTTGAAGTGTACAATACTTGGAGGGGTTGTCTCACTACAAGGATTGCTGCTTTTTATGTTAAAGATATTGCAATCACTTTGCAATATATGTCCATTACCAGTGTCCTACCTATTCCTAGATAACCCCTCTTGTATGGGCTGCATCAGCTCCTCAGGTCGCTATAGCTACAGACCTGTTTGATCTCTCCTGATAGGCTGCCAGCGTTGGTCGCTATAGCTACAGACCTGTTTGCTCTCTCCTGATAGTCTGCCAGCACTGGTTGCTATAGCTACAGACCTGTTCAGTCTCTCCTGATAGGCTGTCAGCACTGGTTGCTATAGCTACAGACTTGGCTTCTACAGCAGCCTAGTAGAAGCCAGTAAACACGCCCCTGAATTCAAAATGAAACCAAGAAAACAGGACTGAGGTAAGAGGAATCAATGAAGTGAGACAGCCCCTTTAAAGGGAACTGTGCTTAAAGTGTAACCGTCTACCCGTAAAGCCTGCAAGAACCAATCTGAGATGTCTCTGTGGTTGAATTTCCAGCACCGATGCACTACACATCCCAGCATGCCCACACCAGTAGGCCTGACATCCATGTGCACTACACCACATCGGGATCACCTGCAATGCCTCTGCCTGACCTTCCACCTGCAGCACCTTGCACTATTTTGGACCTGTGGCTGTAATATGCTGTTTTACCTAGTGAAGCATTTTAAGCTGACAGATCGGATTTAAATTGGGAAAATAAAGAAAGAAAAAAAAAGTAAATTAAGGTTTAGCAAATAAATTTGCATAATATAATTAGTCACCTTAAAATTCGGCACATGTTCCCCAGAGTGATACAAGGCACATAGACGTTCGGTGCGATCACCTTCTGTGAGCGGAGTAATTATAGATTTATATTGTTTCCTCAATTTTCTTTGCACTGATCTTTTTACATTTTATGCTTTGTGTTCCGTAAACAACATTACATTATTGACTCAATAAGCAGCATAATACATAGAAAGAGGCCCTCGCGGGCTGACGGAGGTTGTGCCGGATTTGGCACATTGATAAGTTGCAATAAACAGCATCAATATGAAAAAAAAAAAAAAAAGTACAATGGTACAATAAAAAACACACTTTATTTTAGCCCATAAAAGTGAGCCTAAACTCATGTTCATAAATGGACAAACAAAAAAGTTATTGGTTGCAAAAAAGTGCTGCAACTCAATGTTAAAAAATAGAGTATTTTTACATTTTTTTAGAAGTACTAAAACATAACGAAAACGCTACACATTTGGTATCAGTGGATTTGTAATAACTTGCAGAATACAAATACCATGTCTATTAAACGCAGCAGTAAATGCCATAAAAACGATGCCTCCACAAATATGACGCAATTAAATTTTTTCTCAGTCTACCCAATATAGAATTTTTTCCAATTTCCCAGTACATTATACAGTATGGTATAGTCAATGGCACCACTAAAAAGTTTATTTTGTTCTGCAAGAAACAAGCCACTATATGTCTATGTAGATGAAGAAATAAAAAAAAAGTTATGGGTCTTGTAAGGCGGGAAGGAATGACCGTGATGGAAAAAAATGTCCAGTCCTTAAAGGGTTAACTGAAATATGCTTCCTTTAATTTGCTGCATGTGTTTAGTTTTTGGTGTGTTCCAGAAACGCAATGTGTGTGAATTTAGCCTAAGTTTATGTTTCAATGCAGTCATTAAGATTGGATTCCAGCAGAGGAAATTATTTTGAGGTTCCACTCCCACCCCCAAATTTAAAGGGAATGTGTCATCAAAAAATTAGTCATTGTTTAAGTCCAATATTTGTGTTATACACTACGTCGAAATCCCTAAAGAAGCATTTATGCTATCTATCATACATGAAAAAACTTTGAGACTCTCGGTTCACATATCATGATCAGAATATGTTTAAGCTGCCCACGACTTCAACGTGGTCTCAAATCGGGCAGTCCTATCCTATCTTTACCTCTCAATCGATTGAGAGGTAAAGATAGGATAGGACTGCCCGATTTGAGACCACGTTGAAGTCGTGGGCAGCTTAAACATATTCTGATCATGATATGTGAACCGAGAGTCACAATATTTGTGTTAAACACATTTGTTAGGAATTTTTGGTTGTTTTTTTAAATTTTCATATCGCTTTCAATATTTTTTAATAAATATCTTAAGTCTTGCAGTTTTCACTTTGGCCACTAGGCGTTGTTTGCACTGCTTTAACAGCAGTCAGAGAGATACTTTACAGCAGCTTCATGCGCATAGGAGACTTAAAACTGACTCAGTCCCATTCACTTCTATAGGAGAGTTTTCTAGTCATGCTCTGTGACCTGGGAAGAAATCACTGTGCAGGGAGGTGAGTGGGGGAGCTGTGACTATCTCCTCTTGTGACTGGTGGATCTTGTGTTATCTATACATATCGGTGTCACCTTTCAGTTTGACCCTCCTTGTGCTAATAATGAGTAGACAACTGAGAATCTTTCTGTACAGAGCAGGAAGTGTCAGACGATTATTAGGCTTAGTGGCCAAAGTGAAAACTGCAGGACTTAAGAATTATCAAAAAATACTGAAAGTGATATGGAAAATAAAAAAAAAATAACCAAAAATTCTTTAAAAATGTGTTGAACATAAAAATAAGTTAAACAATAAATCATTTTTGATGACACATTCCCTTTAAAGAGAATGCATGCACTTTAAATTTCACTGTAATCTTTGTTGTACATATTGTACAAATAGGACATATCATCAATAAGGTCTGTAATGTTCCTTTTAATTAACCTCATAAGACAATAGACCCTAATGGCAAACAATTAACTATAAAGCTTTCTTTAAAATGTGTTGCTTTTAGCTGTCCATAATTTATTAGCATTTGGCCCCACTGGAGAATTCTAGTGAACTCTGTTGGGCCAACACGAACCAGCCCACAGTAGTATCATGTTGATTAAAAAAAATGGTATGATTTAGGTAATATTTTCATGACATTTCTCTCGCCGTTTCTTTGGCTCATGAAGGTTTAACACAGCGTAACACACAGCATCGGTAATAATTTAAGGTTTTTCTTTCCTTTACCAAGGTCTGTTTTACTGTATTGAGAAATTTTTGGGGTAGAAAAGTAACAGTGGTTTCTCACAGAGTTCTTTTGGGAAAAGTCCCATTGCAGTTTTTGAGTTTTAGGTTTTTTTTAATGCCAAAGTCAGAGGTTGATCCAAGAAGGAGAAGGAGAAGTAGAAGTCTTCAAGTCTTATTTTCTTCAAATCCACTTCAGGCTTTGAAACTATTTTGAAAATTGTAATGGCATTTAATCCCCCCGCCCCCCAAGAAAAAAAAAATTGTGGTGTAAAAACTACTTTGTTTTAAAATGCATCATGATCTGGGTTTGACATTTTTCAGACATTTTCCAATAAGCTTTTTTATCGGACGGAATGAACACCAGAAAAAAAAAGAGCATGCATAAAAACAATTGCCCTCTAAAATATACATGTAAAACAAGCCAAATATTTGCAAAAAACCCCTTTAAGAACTAAAGGCCACATGTATGAAACGGTTTAGGTCTAAAACTAACTCTTTTGTCCATAGTAACCTATGGGCAAAAAAGTGAGTTTTAGACCTAAACAGGTTCATACGTGGACCTATGGGCGACATCTATGAATTCACATGGGCCATATTTGTAACTTGGCGCCAACATACCAGTTCTAACTGATGTAGGGGAGTTAATAATATGACAGTATGAATGAAAGTGTTATGCAGCAAACATTTTTGGCGCATAACACTCAAAATTGGCGCGTAGAGTTATACGCCAAACTTTGTATGGCAGTTTCACATCAAACTTTGGCGCATTAAAATGTGTCATCAGATACACAGTGTGCCAAGTTTGGCCGTACCCTTGTTCATACATCGATAGAACCGGCAATATACGGTAAAATAATTGCAAAGACGACATAGATGTCACCCTAAGTATGTAGGAGGCCCAGCTGACTATATTTGTTAAAATAAGTTGCATTTCTTGCAAATATAAAGGCTAGAACTATTGCCCAAACTTGTGTTTGTGTCTTTAGGTTTTGACTCTGATGCCATTTGTTTCTAATACATCATGTTTTTGAAAGGATTTCAATTGCTCAATGTTAATGTCTGCAGCAAATGCCTTTATGGCCAGTGTTGAAATAGTGCTTTTATATGGAGCTTTTAGTGTGTCATTCTTTTAACATACAAACAATAGGTTGTAAAAAGGCCTTGCATTTTATCCAGCATTGCCTTTTCATTTAGCACATTCAACAAAGATACAGTGTGAAGTATTAAAGGGATTGTCTGAGCAATATATTTTTTTTTATTTAGAACCTACTTCTGATATATACACTCACTGGCCACTTTATTAGGTACACCTGTCCAACTGCTCGTTAACACTTAATTTCTAATCAGCCAATCACATGGCGGCAACTCAGTGCATTTAGGCATGTAGACATGGTCAAGACAATCTCCTGCAGTTCAAACCGAGCATCAGTATGGGGAAGAAAGGTGATTTGAGTGCCTTTGAACGTGGCATGGTTGTTGGTGCCAGAAGGGCTGGTCTGAGTATTTCAGAAACTGCTGATCTCCTGGGATTTTCACGCACAACCATCTCTAGGGTTTACAGAGAATGGTCCAAAAAAGAAAAAACATCCAGTGAGCGGCAGTCCTGTGGGCGGAAATGCCTTGTTGATGCCAGAGGTCAAAGGAGAATGGGCAGACTGGTTCGAGCTGATAGAAAGGCAACAGTGACTCAAATAGCCACCCGTTACAACCAAGCTAGGCAGCAGAGCATCTCTGACCGCACAGTACCGCCAACTTTGAGGCAGATGGGGCTACAGCAGCAGAAGACCACACCGGTGCCACTCCTTTCAGCTAGAACAGGAAACTGAGGCTCCAATTTGCCCAAGCTCATCGAAATTGGACAGTAGAAGATTGGAAAAACGTTGCCTGGTCTGATGAGTCTCGATTTCTGCTGCGACATTCGGATGGTAGGGTCAGAATTTGGCGTCAACAACATGAAAGCATGGATCCATCCTGCCTTGTATCAACAGTTCAGGCTGGTGGTGGTGGTGTCATGGTGTGGGGAATATTTTCTCGGCACTCTTTGGGCCCCTTGGTACCAATTGAGCATCGTTGCAACACCTTGAATCTATGCCACGAAGAATTGAGGCAGTTCTGAAGGCAAAAGGGGTCCAACCCGTTACTAGCATGGTGTACCTAATAAAGTGGCCGGTGAGTGTAGGTGTTACCTGTTATTGTAATTCTGTCTGTGATGATAATAATAAGACTGCAGAGAAGTGACCGCTACAGAACAGAAAGTGTCAGACTATTACTAGCTTAGTGGCCAGAGTAAAAACTTTACGATTTCAGGATTATTTTTAAAGATAAATAGTGACATGAAAAAGTAAAAAAAAATGCACTAAGGGCTCGTTTACATGGCACGGGACAAATACCGGTTGGTTTATCCGACCGGTACCTGTCCAGTTTTTGTGCCATGCACGCGGCCGCGGGAGGACGGCTTTTCTCCGCGATTAGCCCTCCCTCTTCACATTCACTTGTTCATATTCCGTCTAAAAACCGTACGGAAGAACGAACAAGTAGAATGTTTTTCCGGCCACCGGCGGTCTGAAAAACCACCAGGCGGAAACTCGTGCAGTGGGGGCTGCTGCATGGGTTTTCCATAGAGCTCCATGTAAAAGCTTGCGGCCGATGCCGTGGGGACATGCCCTAAATAGGTATTTTTCCTGCTGACACTCCTTTTAAGTTGGTTGTGTATATTATTTCAGTAGGGAAATTCGCGGATGTGCCAGGCAGCCTGTTTGCCCTTGTCTCCCTGAAAGCAGCGGCTGATCACACATTTACATATGATCATTAGTGGATTTTATCAAAATGGGCAGGACTCAATGACAAATATCTGATACTAGTGCCTCTAAAAAAATTAGAATATCACTGAAAGATAATTGATATAAATTATTTAAGTCAAACAGAGAAACCCATATATTGTATAGACTCGTTACAGTATGAATTACAATGTTTAATATAGTACATTTGTGAGCCCTATAACAAATAAAAAGATAGTCCTGGAGAACCCCTTTAATTTGCAATGATATTCTGATTTTTGGATATGCACTAGTAGATATGACAATCTTTAGGGAGAATGTTATTGATAACCATGCCTGGGTCTAGACCCAGAGGATTTAAAGGATACAGTGTGTATAAGCGTTTTCCCCGAATATAAGACATCCCCCGAAAATAAGACCTAGTGCATTTTTTTTAGGCAATTCGGAGGTTGGCTGCTTATGCTGATGTTTGTGATGAAATCACTACAGTATATTAATACATGTTGATATTTTGTTCAACAATAAATGTGAATTCTTGTTCATAGAAAAATATGACATCCCCTAAAAATAAGTCTTAGCTCGTCTTTAGGAGCAAAAATTAATATAAGACACTCTTATTTTCGGGGAAGCAGGGTAAGTATGTGTGTATAATATGCTTATTGTTCTGTGGAATGTTTTATAGCCGATTTTACTTTTTTATTGCTTGAAAAATCTTATCTTTTTCAATTCCCATGCAGATTATCAGTGATCCAAGAATTCGAGTTGAGATGGCTCTTCGAGAGGCCGGGCTGCATAACACCAACTATGCTAAAGAAATCTTACCCAAAATCCCCCCACCAAAACCACCAAGGAAAGACATGGAATCTACAGTTTTCAAAAAATAGCAAAGCCCCCAGTGTATGTTACATTGTTCAATGGTCTATTGAGTCAACGGGAGTGTCATTATATCGCTGCTGACATGGAGGGAGCTCTCCATTATATGCATAGACCCGGCAGCACACATACCTAGATCACCATGAGGTTGTACAGTAAGTGTCTCTTTATGCAGTGTAAGGATGGAAATTGAGACATTAGATGTGAGAGATGGACCAGAGGTGACAGCTACATTGCTCCGGTGGAATTTAGCGGCTCTTGTTTACTCGGTGTTTATTGCCATACACAGCATAACATAAATTGGAGAATGTTTGCTGACTTCGGGTGGCTGCACGCGAAAAATATATTTTAATCCATGCGTTGTAGGAATGTCTGTATAAAGAGCTTCATCTATGATCTGTCATTGCTGATTATCAGAACTTCCACACAACATCTGTAATAAAATGTTCCTCAGCAAGGTCGGAGTGACAGGGGTGATATAATAGTGTTTATTTCCTTACATACCTACAATAAATATTTAAAGACTCTGATTCTGCCTTTGGATATTTTCAGGTTTAAGCCTCATGACTACAGGGATCTGCACCATTTCACAGCACTTGTCAGTTATGTTTTTTCTTTAATGGATTCCTGCCTTTGAATATATTTTTTTGATTTTTATAATCTGAATAAATTCAACAATTTGTGCTGATTAATTTCCTCATTTAATATCATATTGCTCTGAGCTTTTATAATCAAAACATATTTGTGGCTGCATGCAAGCTCTTGCTTAGGGGATCTTAGGATCTTTAAGAGAACATCTCCTGACATGTCTGCTTTAGCAAATCCTTGTGTTCCCTGTGAAATAATTTCAATAATTCTGGATCATCTTCTCTTATAACTCTGTGTTGTGCTGTTTCTCTCTTATTTCTCCTAAAAATCTATTACTGAATCAGTCATCTGGGTGTGACCATTTCAATTTTCAAAGGGATGTGTCCCTGCACTGACTGTCAGCACCGATTGGACAATGTCAGACTGTGCATGGAAATGCACCCAATTGATAACACCCAGATGACGGATTCAGTAATACATTTCTAGAATTGCAGTGAGTACACCCCTCAAATTTTTGTAAATACTATGTTATACATTTTTGTGGGACAATACAGAGGATTTGACAATTTCATACAATGTAAAGTAGTTAGTGTACAGCTTGTATAACAATGTACAGCTTGTATAACCGTGTACATTTGGTATGCCTTCAAAATAACTCTAAAAAACAATCTAAAAAAACAATATTTTGTCTGCACCTCCAAAAAGTTTTTCTGAAAAAAATGAACATAGGTGCACACTGGTGTGGCCATAACATATAAGCACAATCCAATACAGCAGCACACTACTAGCACTAAAAAGCAATCAAAAGGCACATAGGAACTACATTGAATACAAACTCACAGGCTTTAAAATTAATGCAGAGTACTTTGTAGCTGGAATCTGCTTTCCCTGAAATGTGGAGGTCTGAACAGGCACCAAGAGAGGTAAAATAAAATAGCGTAGGTTCCCATCTGTACTGAGGGTGCCTTGTCAATTGGCGGTGGGCTTATTACAGTTTCAATCAAAAATATACACTAAGAATCTCAAATTTTCATGTATTCAAAGTAGCAGAAATGCTTTTCCAATAGTTCCTATGTGCCTTTTGATTACTTTTTAGTGCTAGTAGGGTGCTGCTGATACTGGATTGTGCTTAAAATAACTCAACACACAGCTGTCAATGTCTAAACCACTGGCAACAAAAGTGAGCACATCACTAAGTAAAAATGGATAAATTGTGCCCAAAGTATCAATATTTTGTGTGGCCACTATTATTTTCCAGCACTGCCTTAACTCTCTTGGGCATGGAGGTCACTAGAGCTTCACTGGTTACAGCCACTGGAGTCCTCTTCCACTCCTCCATGACAACATCATGGAGTTGGTGGATGTTAGATACCTTGCGTTTCTCCTCCTTCCGTTTGAGGAAGCCCCACAGAGGCTCAATAGAGTTTAGGTCTGGAGACATGTTTTGTCATTCCAGCACTTTTCCCCTCATTTTCTTTAGCAAAGCAGCGGTCATCTTGGAGATGTGTTTGGGGTTGTTATCATATTGGAATATAGTTTCCAAAAGGATGGATCATGCTCTGCTTCAGTATGTCACAGTACTTGTTTGCATTCATGGTTCCCTCAATGAAATGTAGCTCTCCACAGCTACATGTTACATTCATGCAGCCATAAACCATGACACTCCCACCACCATGCTTGACTGTAGGGAGACACACTTGTCTTTGTACACCTCACCTGGTTGCCGCCACACGCTTGAGACCATCTGAACCAAATAGGTTTATCTTGGTCTCATCAGACCACAGGAGATGGTTTCAGTAATCCATGTCCTTGCTCTGCTTGTCTTCAGTAAACCGTTTGCGTGCTATTTTGTGCATCATCTTTAGAAGAGGCTCCCCTCTTTTACAACAGCCATGCAGACCAATTTGATGCAGTGTGCGGCGTATTGTCTGACAGGCTGATCCCTCACCCTTTAACTTGGCAGCATTCATGCGTCTATTTTGAAAAGACAAACTCTGGATATGTCGCTGAGCATGTGCAGTCAACCTCTTTGGTTGACCATGGTGATGCCTGCTCTGAGTGGAACCTTTCTTGTTAAACTGCTGTATGGGGCATGGCAATTTTCTTATAGCATCGACCCTCTATATGTAGAGCAACAATTTTATTTTTCAGGTCCTCAGACAGTTCTTTGCCATGAAGGGCCATGCTGAACTTCCAGTGACCAGCATGAAAGAGTGTGAGAGCGATAATACCAAATTTAACTCACCTGCTCCCATTCACACCTGAGACCTTGTAACACTAACGAGTTACATAACATTGTGGAGGGAAAATGGCAAATTGGGCACAATTTGTCCATTTTCACTTAAGGGTGTACTCACTTTTGTTGCCAGCAGTTTAGACATTGATGGCTGTGTGTTGAGTTATTTTGAGGGCACACCAAACTTACACTGTTAGGCGATGTTCACAGAGTGTTTTTTAGATGCGTGTTTTGATCCATGTTTCGGACTCAAAATGGAACCAAACATGCTTCTAACAATGTGATTTACATTAGTTTTTTGATCCATTTTATGCAGCAGACACCTTATTTAAAATGATAGGATGCGTTTATGCTGCACAGAAATTGCATCAAGACACGCACAACAGTTTGGGTACGTCTTTGGATACATTTTAGACAGTGCTTTTCAATCCGTTTTTTGGATTGATAAACGTCGTGTGAACATATCCTTATATAGGCTGTACACTACTTTACATTGTATCAAAGTGTCATATCTTCTGTGTTGTCCCATGAAATGATTTCATACAATAAAAATGTGAGGGGTGTACTAACTTTTATGAGATACTGCAGTAACAGAGGAACAGAGCAACCCAGAGAATATGCTCCAGAGTTGTAATTTCACAGGGAACCCAAGTATTTACTAACACATACATATCAGTAATGGCCACAAGCCCTTATGCCTTCAATGCTCATTTAGCTGATGTGCATTCCTCCAGACTCCCCCATACATAGGAATGCTTAACTCACCTGAGGGTGCATGTGTTTTCTATAGGGAGATTAGAAAAGGGCACTGCCAAACACCCCTGGCTGCCGCTCCTATCTAAGCAACACAAAAGGATCCATAGTGAAGTCTAACTTGCCCAAATCTTCTCTCCTCTTATCTCATCTGTTAGGTGGGAATTGGGAGTCCTCCATACACATTAGAAAAAACAGCTGACTATCGTCTTATGTGTATGGAGGCCTTTACTGTTTATACTTGATATGAACTCACAATGATCACGGTATGTAGATGAAAATAAGCCTCTTTAAACCATCTATCACTGCCTCAACATAATGAAGCTTTGAAAATTTAGCTTTTAATAAATACAAATAAAACAAAACCTAATGTTTCAGTCAAGAGCAGATATACATATATACCTAAGGACCATTATGTCCACATAAATTGGAGCACTAATTGGTTTACAATGATAAACATCAATTACAGTTAAGAGTCCCCTAACTGAATGATATCACTAAACTTATGATAACCTGGTCATTATACCCAGCTAACGTCTCGTGGAGCAGCCTTATATCGATATTTGTGACCATTTATTTATCTTTTCCAAATTGTCCCTGATGAGCCAAATGGATGGTGAAACGCATTGGGAGAACAACTTTTTTAGGCAGAACAACCTTTTTCAAGTTAGGTGATATAAGGGTTGAGCTTTTGTGGAGTGGAAGTGCACTTTTTTGGGGTGGTTCCCCCACAGATATGGTTAAATAGGGAGATTATTGAGGTTTGCTTACATTTTGCCACCTATATTACTCTTTCCATAAAGAAATAAGAAACCCACCTATGTGACAAGAGAACAGAGACACCCATTGTATAATGGGTCATGTGAGTAACCATACTTTTATGTACTTTGTAATGGTCTATGATAATGCACAAGGTCAATTGACATGGTATATTATCTGACTCTTGACTGTAATTGATGTTTTGTCATAGATAAGCAATTATCGCTCCAATATATGTGGATGTAATTGTACTTAGGTACATACTGTATGTATATCTGGTCTTGACGGAAACATTAGGTTCTTTTTTAAATTTATTTATTAAAAGTAAAATTTTATAAGCTTCATTATGATCAATATGAGCTCAATAAAAATATAGTATGTCGTAAGCGCTCTCTGCATGGAGCCACAAAACAATTTCCTGATAGCTATACTAGGCCCCAGTTGCATTACGTTTATGGACTCCGTTTGTCGTATCCTTTGAAATACCACCAACAGTTTATCCTGATGGATACAGCAGGGCGGTTGTGAGAAGTCTGGGGGAATGAACAGGGCAAATTGGACCATGATTTCACTATGTATATGCATTATAGGTTGGACACAAAAGTTTGGCCACATATGTGATTGGGGCCCTATAAAGACATGTTACAAAATATTGAGCACCAAATTTTGTTGCACCCTAATGATTAAAGGGGGTCATTCAATCTGAAAAACTTTTTGGAAGTAGTCTTAGAACTGCCTCTATAGGGAACTGAATTATAATATAATTGCATTACTCCTGGTTTTTACTTTGTTACATGCATATAAAACACAAACTGATAATAATAATAATAATAGTATTTTATTTAATTTTCTTCATATACATATTAAAATACATAATAGCAAATAATAACAATACACAAATACTATTACAGTACAGACAAAAATATAACATCTTAGGCTAGGTTCACACGGCTTAAAATGGGCCGTATTTCGGTCCGTAATTACACGCCGAAGTGCGCCAATTACGGGCCGAAAACGGCCCATTCATTACGGTAATCCACAGTTCTCATAGAGAACTATGGATTACGTCTCCTCTCCTCGCCCGGCGAAGCCGCCGGGCGGGGAGATAATTGACATGTCACTTTCTAGCGGCGTATACGCGCCGCTAGCCGTGTTTTTCTATGGGCCGGCGCAGTGCCGGCACCCCGCTCACTCACACGCTCCCGCCCCGCCCCCGTCCACACGGCGTAATTGCGGGGCGAAATTACGCCCCGCAGTTAAGCCGTGTGAACCTAGCCTTAGGATGCATTCTTAGGTTACAAAAGAACATAAAAACTTGCATCCTATTAATCAATACTATGTTTTTAGGAGGCACCGATAAACTCAAACAGTCTTGGCATCATTTGTATCTGGCTCAATCATCTGTCCATTTGTGCACAGTTTAAGAGACAATGATTTCATTTTACCATATAGCACCATCACTGCACTGAAAGGTTAGGACTTTGTATAATTGATAGAAATGATGTATACAGATACAGATGTAGGCAATCTAGATACAACAATATATTGTGGCCTCCTTCCCAAAGCCCCTTCACTACACAATACATGTACTCTATACAATACAGATTTTGCTCATTTCCTAATTCTCCAAAGGTGTATTGTGCTTTTAGCAGATAAAATTTATATTTTACATGATGAAAAGTTATTCAGTCTTCTAATATTATTTATGCATCCATTCATTACAAATTTGAGGATCTGTTTGCTGCAATTCAATAGGAAACTTAATTGTTTAATTTCAGTGAGCAGAAATCTATGTATGATCAGGATATGAACACACAGGTGCACAGCTTGTTGCAAGAAACATTTCTGCTAACTGTACTGTAAGGCTATGTTCACACAGCTTATTTCAGAACGTATTTACATCGGATTGCCGATCGTAAATCCGTTCCGAAATCAGTTGAAAATCAGTTGCAAAAAAAATGCCACAAGTGTGGCACGTATTTGTAACTGATTTCCCGACGGATTCACCATCTCCAATCATTGTAGGTGGTGAATAATTGACATGCACATTGTTTTTCCGTCCAGATTGCCGTCGTCAATCCGCGGCGGCAATCCGGCACGGAAATACGCGTCGTGTGAACGACGAGCCGTATTTTCTATTGAAATCAATAGAAAATAGGCTATTACTTATTTCTGACTGATTTGCCGACGGATTGACGATCGTCAATCCGTCGGCAAATCCGCGGCAAAATAAGCCGTGTGAATGAGGCCTAAGGGTGAATTTACATGGCATTTGCACGGCGTATAGCAGTGCATACTGTGCGCTCCGCTATACACGGGTATTTTAGAAGTGCGCACTGGCTCTGTGCCGGCCTCCATTTACTTTCATTTTCCCCAGCACATTAGCACAGGGAAGAAGTGATATGTCCCTTCTTTCTGCTGGTGCACAGTACGTGTTGGGGAATACGCAGCGTCATCACAGCACTTAATGAGTTCTATGTTTTTACCGTAATTGCAGGTCCTGCAGAGCAATTACGCCCCGAAGTACGACCCGCAATTATGTCATGTGAACATACTGTTCAACTGTAATGAACACTGCACCAGTGACAGGATAAATTTATCGACCTTGGAAGTAGACATTGACAGCAAGCTGAGATCCTTAAAACCATAAGGCTATGTTCACACGGCTTAATTGCGGGGCGGGGGGGGGGAGCGGGGGCGGCAGTCCGCCAGCCCCATAGACATGCATTATTCTCGGCGTGTATACGGCGTGAATAATTGACATGTCACTTCTCTCCCCGCTCGCCGTATTGTGCGAGCAGGGAGAGGAGACGTAACCCATAGTTCTCTATGAGAACTGTGGATTACCGTAATGACTGGGACGTATTTCAGCCCGTAATTCGCGCAGTACGGTGCGAATTACGGGCTGAAATACTTCCCAGAATAAGTCGTGTGAACATAGCCTAAGGAATTGATACAGGAGGTATACTGGTATAACAACTATATACTTTTTAACAATACAAAGAATAATATTTATCGAAACAGTATTTACCCTTTAATTTCTGTACATCCTAAGATCGTTCATGCTTTGCTCTTTATACTATGAAACAAGACTACGTTGCAGATAGAAGTTCCTAAGGCCATTTCAGTACAAGTAGCTTCATGTAATGATTGGTGGTCACCAAACAGGCAGACACTTACTAGGCAACCTACTAACTTATTGTTTAAAGGTGTAAATGTTACAGAGTGACATCACTTTTGGTTTCTCATGTACTTGTGATAGTTGAAATAATAATTTCACCCAACTCCACTATAAAAATGCTTGCTTTAAAATCCAACATGGCTGATCCTTTGTTCTCAACATAAGATGGTTAGCAGGTGTCACCAAATTAGGGTTTGCTTATCTTCTATTTTAGGTATATGCTACCACTTCCCACTAAAATGAACCCATACTAATCTTTCCCATCACCACTGTTTTAGCGCTGCCAGAGCTCCAGTGTTCCTATCATGTTTATGTGATCCATGCATTTGATGTCATCAGTGAGGGCCCGAGGAGGAACACTGGAGCTTGGCAGCACTGGAATGGTACTAATGGGAGAGGTAAGTATGGGTTCATTTTCCACGATAGCATAGAGGGAAGGGTTAGGCCATGTTCACACAGCTTATTTGGACGAGGTTTTGGACGAGGTTTTCGGAGCGTTTCCTTGCCCAAAACCTCGTCCAAAACGCTTCCAAAACGCCCCCAGTTCATTTACTTGATTCCTATGTAAAACCTCGTTGTAGTTCACACACGAAGAGGTTTTTCCACGCTTCTTTGGAAAAAAGTGTCATGTCAATTCTTGAAGCGTGTTTTCGGCGCGGTTTTTGGCGCATTTTGGGCGCGATTTTGGGCGCGCTTTTTGTCCTGGCTATTAATTTGTATGGGTGAAAACCTGCTCGAAAACCTCGCCGAGAAAAGCCTCTAAAACCTCTTCTGAAGAAGCGTGTTTCAGGTGAGGTTTTGATTGGTTTTGGGTGAGGAAACGTGTGAACATGCCCTTAGGGAAGTTTTTAAAAGTCTTGGAAAACCCCTTTGTAGATTGGGTGTTTCCATTGATAGCAATAGAAAAGTAAGGGTATGTTCACACGACGTCTTTCAGGATGGATTTTGGGACATAATTGCGCTACAGTGTGCCCCGAAATCTGTTCTGTAAGAGAGCCATGATTACCTGCCGTCTTCCCCACCACGTATTGAATGCTGACAGGGATAATGAAAGTGAATTTAGAAGAACGCGCTGATCAGCACGTTCTTCTAAACACGCGGCGTCTTGTGGCACGCACAGGTACGTGCTGCAAGACGCCATGTGAAGATACCCTAACTGTTCCTGAATGGTCACTTCTCTGTCAAAAATGGGTCCTTGGTGTTCCCAGTTGCTGGACTCCAGACACAGTGGGCCACATGTATGAAAACTGTCTAGGTCTAAAATTCACTTTGTTGCCCATAGCAACCAATCAGAGCGCCCCTTTCATTTCATACAGTGCTCTGGAAAAATGAGAGGGGCATGTGACCCAGTGACTCCTATGAAACAGAGCTAAGTATAATTCTTTTCTCTTATTTTCCTTACCCTGACCCCATTCAAGATTATTTTTCCTCTGCTGGACAACCCCTTTTAAAGTGATATCATATTTTCCTTATAAACCTTCAGAAATATGAGCTTCTTTCATGGTTTCATTGGGGTTTTAAATCCTATAAAGTTTTTTTTTTTTTCTTTATTTTAAAAGTTTATGTGAAACATAAGAAGGAGATTCTAGTATTGTTTCGTTCTGAAATCACCGTATATCATCTATAAAATATTCATGATTTGAAAACCATTTTGCAGCGCGTGTGAGAGGATAAAAGATGAATAAAAACACGACTGTTATAAACTACATTGCAGCATAAACAGTGGTGTATGTACTGCAACGTCTGACGCTTGCCAAAACCACAGCAGCTCTGACCTGTTGAAATCCCTACTTGCTATAATTGTACCTGCTGGCAAGAATCTCTATATATTCATTAATCATAAACTTCACTGACCTGAAAGTGCTTTAAATCATTAGCCAAGATAGAACATCTTTATAAACATCCTGTGCTGCCAAAGAAACTAGGGAGCTAAATAAAGTTTGCTATTAAAAACTTTCATTCACCGGCCCTTAACCCCCTCAGTTTTTAAGATGTTTTTGAAACCATGGAAGCATATTTAAAGGGTATGTATACTGACTGCACCAATGCATCTAAAAATAATATAAATTAACAACTTTGCAAAGAACCATTTTACATACACAGCTCCTATGCAGTCTTATGTGTCGTTATGGTTACAGCCTACAGACTGCTTAGGGTATAGGGTATGTTCACATGTTGTATGAATTACCGTAATTGCAGGGCGCATGTCGGGCGTATTGCAGTGCAGTTACGTGCCAAAATACGCCGCAATTAGGCCGTTTAAAGGGGTTTTGCCACCATGCAATGTCGACGTGGGATGCTTAGAAATCATAAGTTAGGCACTTTCCTAATTGCATGTCATTAAAAAAAAGTGTAAGGTACCACAGCTGCAGCCTTCATTACCTTATCACTGTGTCAGCTGGTTGTCATTAGAGCCGACCTGTTCTAAGCCTCCTGCTTGCTGGCCGCGCTTGCGTGGTTCTTATCTCTTCCTCTGAAGCCCCCCTCGGGAGCGTGCACGCTCTGACATGCGCAGTAGCTCCTCTCCGGGCCAGGACAGTGTGTCTGCTACTCACTTCCCCCCTCCTTCTTGTTCGCACAGAATCTTCAGGGACTGTGCTTTGATTGAGTGGGGGGGATGTGCTAGCTGTTCTTCAGATTGTCCTGCCGTCCCCTACATTGTCAGTGAACACGGCAGAGCAGATGTTCCTTATCCATTCACGCTTTTCTATGTTCGAAATTCTTTGCCCGATCCTTACTCCTTGTCTTCTATGTTTCTGCATATTCTAGGTCTTTGCCCCGATCCCTTAATCCTTGTCTTCTACATTTCTGTATATTCTAGGTCTTTGCCCCGATCCCTTACTCCTGGTCTTCCACCTTTCTCTATATTCTGGATCTTTGTCCTGCACCCTGCCTCCCTGCTTTTAGTTGTGGAGCCGGCAGGAGCGCGCACTACTCGCAGCGCGATGACGTCACTAAGTGCCGTCTGGATGGCGGATTTTTTTAAACTACTCAAGCAGAGAACGCCGCCCCCCCCCCAGGGGACCAGCAGCAGCGTGTGAGGTAGGGAACAGCCGTCTTGGCAAAACCTCTTTAAACATACCCTAACATTTACCTCTTCTCCTACTTCCAGCAAGAGGGAGCAATTGGAAGAACCCTCTGGCTGACTACTACCACGTGCACCTGTATGCTCTTGAACAGTGCAACCCCTACCCTTTGGATATGTCGCAGGAAAATGATGAAAATAGGGATTTGATCAAATCCCTAAGGGAGATGATCAAATCGTGGAAGATGTTAAAATAACAACGCTGTGGGGTCATTTCCCTAAAGAAAGTCATTGATTTCATCAAATCCCTTAAAGCGGTTATCTCACTACATTGATTCATGTTACCTCAGTCCTGTTTTCTTAGTTTCGCTTTGAATTCAGGGTCGTGTTTACTGGCTTCTACTAGGCTGCCGTAGAAGCCAGGTCTGTAGCTATAGCAACCAGTGCTGGCAGCCTATCAGGAGCGATAGAACAGGTCTCTAGCTATAGCGACCTGAGGAGCTGATGCAGCCAATACAAGAGGGAATATCTCAGAATAGGTAGGACACTGTTAATGGACACATATTGCAAAGTGACTTGTTTTTGCAAGATCTTTAACATAAAAAGCAATCCCTGTAGTGAGACAACCCCTTTAACTGTTTTACTGAAAAGATGAATCATCTCCCTTAGGGATTTGATCAAATCCCTATTTTTATCATTTCCCTGCGACAGACACATGTTGTACTGCAGCTTAAGTGGATAGAGCTGAGCTGCAGTAACACGCTCAACCTGTAAACAGGTGTGGTACTGTTTTTGCAAGAAGACAGGCAAGTTTTTCTAATCCTGGACAACCACTTTAAGTTCTTTTTAACCCAGTCTTTGATACTTCTAAATAAACTGAAATTTAGAAAGCCTTTTTTCTAATATCGTGTTAGGAAATTCCAAGTAAAAAGGTAAACCCATGTTTGGGACCTTCATCAGTATATTGGCAGAGAGTAAGGGGATTTTCACACAACATTTTTTAATACGTTTTTCAATCCGAAAAAAAGTATTGAAAAACACCACGTAAAACGTATCCCAACACGCACCCAAAGTGAGGAACGTGTTTGGATACATTTTCTGTGCAGCAGAAATGTACCCTATAGTTTTAAATAGGGTGTCTGATGTGTAAAACGGATCAAGAATGGACATGTCAATTCTTTGAACGGCTCCGAAAGACGCATCACAAAGACGCATGTAAGACACGTATCATCTAAACGAAGACATGTGTTTTACAGTGAAATCAATGTAAATAACACTGAGCATTTTTAGATATGTGTTTGGGTAGGTTTCTCAGACCCAAAAACGGACCCAAACATGTATCTAAAAAATGCAGTGTGAACATCCCCTAACTGCAAACACTATCACTCCTCCTGGCGTGCCAGGCACATTAATGTATTAGGCGCATCACTCTTTTTATCAATGGGAACTATGTAATCTATCATCATACTTGCCAACAACATCATTCATAAACTGAGAAATTTTAATTCCACCCCTGGGAACATACGCGTCTGGCCGAGAAGTGCCTATCCCCACCAGATAACGTCTCTTTGTGGACAGGATTCACATAGGCCCTGCCTCTTTCATGGTCTGTACTCTGGGATGGCTGGCAAGTATGCGTGTCATTGGTCCTGTGGTCGCGCTGCTAAGGAAATGAACACTTTGGGCCACATGTATGAACCTGTTTAGTTCTAAAACTCACTTTTTTGCCCATTGTAACCAATGGGCAAAAGAGTGAGTTTTAGAACTAAACAGGTTCATACATGTGGCCCTTTGTTGCCCGAATATACTAGTACTAAAGACCACAGGTGATTGCTGAGGGTCTCTGGAGCTGGAGAACCTTCAATCAGTTTAATATCTCAGGATCCTTCTAACAACTTGGGATTGTAAAAAGCAAACAACCCATATTCATTAAAAGGCTTCCCCAAAGAGCACCATCTACCTGAAATGTTTATTGAATGATAGATAGATAGATAGATAGATAGATAGATATGAGATAGATAGATAGATAGATAGATAGATAGATAGATAGATATGAGATAGATAGATAGATAGATAGACAGAGACGATAGATAGATAGATAGATAGATAGAGAGTATTTAGATTTAGTGGTTTGTATTGTCTGTTTTCTGCAATGACCTGATATTCTTGTATTTTTACATGGAGTATAACTCACAGTACAGAGTTGAAGAGGGCCTTTGGCTATTCCCAACATGTATGTTTTACAAAATATTATTGTTCCCTATGAAATAACAATTCTGGAGCATATTTCCTTAGATCTATGTTATGTGATTCATTTGTTATTCCTTTTAGAAATTCATTACTAATCTGTCAGCTGGGTGTTGCCAAATTGGGGGGAGGGGTGTCTCTGCCATCACTGATTGGACAAACACTGTACAGAGTCAGAGTGTGTGTAGGGACACGCCTCTTTAAAAAGTGGAACGGTAACACCCAGTCATACATTTCTAGGAGTAATAATAGAGGAACAGCACAACACAGAGTTGATTTTCCCGAATTGTTATTTCATGAAGATCACAAGTATTTAGTTAAACAGACATATCAGATGTCACAGGTCATCTTTAATATACAAAGTGCATGATATAGCTGCATCAAACTGCACCAAACTCAACCTATGAGCACAGGTGCAGCTGCTTCCTGATGAATTTGGAAATCAGCTTCTGAGGTCGCTTCTGGAATTCTGTGAGGATCGCGTGACTGTGCGTGATCTGATCTCCCTGTAACCTGTCAAGAAGAGTCACGCAAACCACAGCAGCTGAAAGAGATGAACAGTCATCAGGCTGTTAAAAAGACATTGTCTATAGAATATAAAAACCAAAATATGGCAGCCAAGATGCCGGTGTGTGTTCATACAGTATGTGCAGAGTATCCTGCGCCAATAGCCCTGCACCTATCAACAATCTTTACAGTGACTCTGTTTCTCTCTAAAGGAAGATCTCTCCTTAGGGAGAGCACCATATAGGCGTGTGGAGATTCGAAATTGCCTTTTTGCACTTCACAAAGCATCTGCATATCACAAGGCATTATGGGAAAGGAGCAGAGAAGCTCTAGCACCCTCTGTTGGATGTAACAAAAGCAAATTGAGGATTTGTTACATCCAACAGAGGGCGCTAGAGCTTCTCAGCTCCTTTCCCATAATGCCTTGTGATATGCAGATGCTTCATTGAGTGCAAAAAGGCAATTTCAAATCTCCACTCGAATATATGGCACTCTCCCTAAGGAGAGATCTTCCTTTTCTGAGCTACTCATTGCCTCCCACTCAGCCAAGCTAGCATCACTCTACTCTGTACTGAGGAAGGGCAAAATCCTGAATCAGCTGTATACAAATGAGTGATGCTGGCTTGGCTAAATATCCCTTCTTGCTTTCCAAAGACCCAGTGGGTCAAAAGCAAATTGAGGATTTGTTACATCCAACAGAGGGCACTAGAGCTGCTCAGCTCCTTTCCCATAATGCCTTGTGATCTGTTTCTCTGTCACATCCATTGACACATAAACGTAGGTTGGATTCTGCTTGATACAGTGGTAGAAATCATCTAATGGACTAGTGGATGAACATATTAAAAGTTAAAGTTTATTCATAAATTGTTTTTAAAAAGTTCAGCTACTTTTTAACATGTTTTTAATAGTTTTTTTTTAGTGGTTTTTAATAGTTTCATCCACTGGTGCTGGAGGAGTACTACCATAGTATCAAGCTGAGCTTGTCATCCGAAGTCTGGTGGGACAAGCTCTCATATATCCATCCCTGAGACCAGGGCCATCTTTTCCATTGGGCACACTAGGCAGATGCCAAGGGGCCCCACAAGTGTAGGGGCCCCAGGTGGTCTATATACGTCCCAGGGATACAAGAAACATACCCTGGATTCCTTGGTTGCCTTTGCTTATTTAACTGTTTATGTGTTTTTAAGAAGTGCAAACAGTTAAAAACCATGGTGGAGAAGGGAGCCAAAGGTTCCCTGCCCTGCCAATTAGTTGTGTAGACTGCAGGCTGCCGGTGTCCAGACATAAGTGTCGTCATAATATGGGTGTGTTTGGGGTTAGCTAGAGGCATGGTCTATTGTGATGTCATGTGTTTGGGCAGGGCCCACGGCAGTGTTCTGCCCAGGGGCCCATAATGCTGAAAAGACAGCTCTACCTGGGATTCTCACAATAGCCGCTATGGGCATACTGGTAAGCTAGTTTCTCTGCTTTTACTTACTACTGTATTAGGCTATGATGACATATGCATCGGAGGTTCCATTAGGGGCCACAAAGTCTGACAAAAATAACAATGTGATAAAAAATGAGCCTCTGGGGTCAAATTTTAATTCTGGTTTGCTAAATTGTTTTGTATATAAATAATGTGTGTGATGTATCATGTTGCAGTAACTATCATTACATTGATTCCAGTGAAGGCTATTTAGCATGTGAGGTCCTAATGGGCCATTTAGTCAGCCATGCCAATTAACAGTTAAGTAGGAAAGGTGGAAGCCAGACTATATGTCACCAGGGCTCTGAACACATGGCATAGGACAATGGAAAAATTATACATCAAACAAATCTTGGGCATAATCCATGTTTTACATTACTCATGAGATTATGGCCCAGGAACCCAACCACACCTCCTGTCTTGTTCATGAGAATTTTCAGCTTTAGGGAACCACAGGAATGGAAATTGGCCCAAATTACCAGTCTGTCATATTCATAATTGGTATGCCTGGGTTGGGGATGTGTTAGAGTTTCCATAAAACACCTTGGGGTCAGAGACCACTGTCAATTCCAGGAGTTACCACCAACGCAGGTCTATGTAGCTGTACTCCTCAGCCAAGATTTTTAACCGATCAAATTGGGAAGGTTTGTTGTTCGTTATTGTATCCCTTTCTGTTTATATAGTGTTCTGCATGTTTTTGTATATGTCTGTTATCTTGTAGCCAAGCACTGTACCATTTTATTAAAGCTTAAAACTTCGATAGTTTTGCCTTGTTGCCCTTACAAACCTCGTAAGTCTCTGAAGAGTTTGAGTGTCTGCTGGTGCAGGTGACCAGTAGTATAGAGTTATGTTCAGTTCCTTTCTAGAAAGTGAAAGGTGGTGGCAGTGTGTATGTTTTTGAGTCTGGACCGTATGGGGGTACGCGTGGTGCTCATAGTGTAGGCGGAGTGAGAGCTGAGTGCGAGCTGTTGTTGCGTAGCATATCCCTGGTCCCTGAAGTTGCACGGAAGGCGGTGGGGCCTGAGTTGTGTGTCCGAGACAGACCGTGCCTCAGAAACCTCTCTGCGTGTGGTATTCCCTTTCCGTTGGCACAAAATTGTGGATGGCAGTGAGATCTAATTTGCTGTCTCCTTTATTTGTGTCCCTTGAATCCAACTCTTGCATCCCCCATTTCTGACAAACAAAAAAATTAAACAAATAGCCCATCATGCAGCACAATTTTTTCCATTAAATTGATGGACACAATGCTGGAAACCAGATGGACCTCATTTTAGTCACAGGGGTCTGTCAGAGCCTCCGACACAGATGTGAATCTAACATTAGCATGTCACTGTCACCTAACCTTTCCTTCTAGTAAATAGATTACTGAGTACCGTCCCTGTGCTGCAACTAGCAACAATGGAGGCCACAGTTTGGGCACCCCTGACTTAGCTATTTTGCATACTTTTTCCCATGGAGTCTTGCCCACAATGACTCCATACACAGCTGGTCTCCTTAACCTCTTAAGGACCCAGCCAGTTTTGGCCTTTCTGACACAGCCCTATTTTTGAAATCTGCATGTGTCACTTTATGTGAGAATAACTTTTTGACACTTTTACCTATCCATGTGATTCAGAGATTTTTTTCTTGTGACACGTGCTTTAAGTTAGTAAGAAAATTTTATCCATACAATCCTTGTTTTTTTTGTGAAAAATATCAACTTTTCATTAAAAATTTTTAAAAAAACTGTGATTTTGAAATTTCCCAAAAATTTTGCGTGCAAGGGGAAAATTATTCACCAAAAAAATAGTTTATAACTGCATTACCTAGTCCATAAAACACTCACCGGCCACTTTATTGGGTACACCATGTAGAAAGGGGGTTGGACCCCCTTTTCCCTTCAGAACTGCCTAAATTCTTCGGGCATAGATTCCACAAGGTTTGCAACGATCTCAATTGGTCCCAAAGGGGCCCAAAATTTCCAAGAAAATTTTCCCCCACACCATGACACCCCCACCCCAGCCTGAACCTTTGATAAAAGGCGGAGGGATCCATGCTTTCATGTTTTGACGCCAAATTTGCCCCTACCATCCAAATGTCGCAGAAAAACCCGGGGCTCACAGCCAGGCACGTTTTTCCAATTTCTACTGTCCAATTTCGATGAGCTTGGGCAAATTGGACCTCAGTTTCCTGTTCTTACTGAAAGGATGGCACCGGTGTGGTCTTCTCTGCTGACCCCTTCTGCCTCAAAGTTTCCCGGGTGCTGTCGTTCAGAGATGTTTTCCCTACCTTGGTTGTAACGGGTGGCTATTTGAGTCACTGTTGCCTTTTATCGCTCGAACCAGTCTGCCCTTTTTCCCTTTTACCTTGGGATCAAAAAGCCCTTTCCCCACAGGGCTGCCGCTCCCTGATGTTTTTTCTTTTTCGGACCATTCTCTGTAAAACCCCAGAGTTGGGTTGTGCGTAAAATCCCCGGAGTCGCATTTTTTGAAATACTCGACCGCCCTTCTGGCCCAACAACCATCCCGTTCAAAGCACTAAAAACACCTTTCTTCCCCATACTGATGCTCGGTTTGAACGGGAGATTTTCTTGACCATGCCCCACATCCTAAATGCACGAGTTGCCGCCATGTGATTGGCTGTTAGAAATTTAAGTGTTTAAAGAGCGTTGGACGGTTTTACCTAATTTAAAGGGGCCGGTTAGTGTAGGTTGGCATCATTTTTTAAATTTTCCTTTTTTTTTTTATGACTTAGAGGCTTAGAAATTTAGTATAATTTCCCATTTTTTAAAAAATTTGCAATATACATTTTTTTTTGGGCCATTCCCGTTCTGACGTGGCTTTAGGGGGGCCCGTAGTTACATACCCCCTAAATGATGCCTTCTAAGAAACTAACCCCCTTTAAAAAAATTTTACAACAGTGTTTAGAAAGGTTGTTAAAACCCTTTGGTATATCACGAAATTAAAGCAAAGTGGGGTGAAAATTTTAAAAATTTTACTATTTTGCAGATTTTTAATATTTATCCATTATTCACTGGAAACGGTAAAAGTGACTAGGGAAATGCAATGTAATCATTTCCCCCCGGTTGCCGTTTTTTAGAAATATCCCCCTATTTGGCCAAAGTCATTTTTTGGCTAACCATAAGCAGAATAGGGGGGGGGAGATAAAATGAAACTCTGGGGTTCATTTTTTAAGCAATTTTTTTAGGCGCCATTTTAGGGGTTTTGGGGACACCCCTAAGGTGCTAAACTTAATAAAACACCCCAAAAAGACCCCATATTGGGAAATACACCCTTAAGGAATATTCCCGGGGGGGCAGTCAGTTATCGAGCCCCCAGGGGATTCACATTTTTTTTTTAGCATTAGGCTTGAAAATTAAAACAATTTTTTTCCAATAATCGCAAATTTTTGCTTAAAAAGTTTCATATTTTCAAGGAATCCTGAAAAAAGAACCCCAAAAATTTTTTAAGCAATGTTCCATCCAAGTTCGGCAATAACCTTACATGTGGTGTAAGCTGCTGTTTGGGCGCATGGCAGGGCTGTATAAGGGAGGGAGCGCTATTTGGCTTTTGGAAGCAGATTTTGGTGGGGCCCATGTCGCATTTGCAAAGCCACCAAAGAACCAGAACAGGTGAAACCTTCCAGATGTCGCCCCCATTTTAGATTCACACACCCCTCATGGATCTCATCTAGGTTGTATTGTTGCATTTGGGCACACAGGTGATTTGTTTGTCCATCATTTTTTTTAGCCATGGGCCCGTGAAAATGGGGGGGAAATGACGCAGTTCCACCAATGATTTGTTGGGCTTCAATTTTACAGCGTTCGCCTTGCAGTGTAAAATTACATGTTAACTTTACTATGGGGTTCGTAGTACAATTTGCAATGGTATATAAATTTTATATAGTTTTTTTATGTTTTATTTACTTTTACACAATAGAAATAGGTCTATAAAAAATTGTGTTTTTATGTTGTCCCGATTTTTGACAGTCATAACTTTGTTATATTTTGCTGTCGTTGCAGAGCTGTTGTAGGGCTTGTTTTTTGCGGGAGTGAATGATGCTTTTTGGTAACCTTTATGGGGTGCATAGAATAGAACACTTTTGTTACCTTTTGTTAAGTTTTTGTGAGGCAGTTTTGAACAAAATGACAGCAATCCTGGATAGTGTTTTTTTTTTTTTTATAGGGTCAGAGCTGTGTGGTTAGATATGACATGCTTATCTTTACTCAGCAGGTTGATACGATTACAGCAATACCGCAATTTGTATATTTTTTTTTTTTTTTACTGCTTTTATACCAATAAAAACACTATTTATTCAAACTGGAAAACACAGTTTTTGCATTGTGCCATAGTCACGAGCATAAACTTTTTTATTTTTCTGTGTATGGAGCTGTGTACAGGCTTGTTTTTGCTGGGACCGAGTTGACACTTTTATTGGCATCATTTTGGGGGACAAGACTTTTTGATCAGTTTTAAATCCGTTTTTTGGAAGCAGAGTGAAAGAAAATACTGCAATCCTAGTAGTGTTTTTATTTTTATTTTTAACAGCGATCACTGTGCAGGTATCCTCATAATAAGTTAGCTTTACTCTGTGGGTCGATACGATTACGGCAACACCCAATTTATATAGTTTTTTTATGTTGAAGCACTTTAAAAAAAAAAAGTGTTTTTAGTGTGTAAAAGAATATTTATCGCATCGCTGTCTCTGTGGAGCCATAACTTTTTATTTTTCCATATACAGGAGCTGTATAAGGCTCCCCTTTTTTTTTTTGCGGGATGAACTGATGTTTTATAATTGGTACAACGTTGGCGTTTTTAGGAGTTTTTGATCATCTTTTTACAATTTTATGTGCTGCGGGATGAACAAAATCTTAATTCTGTGATTGTTTTTTTTTACGGCGTTCACCGTACGGGTAAATTAACATGACAGATTTATTTGGCAGGTCGTTACGCCCGCGGCGATACCAAATATGGGTACTTTATTTATTTTTGATCTTCTTTTTTTTGGGCCAGGCGATATTTTAGCGTTGATGGTAAAGGGGAAAAATAGGGCGATGTACGTGTTTTTTATTTTATTTTTCGAGTTAGTGTTTTACTTGTTTTTCACTTTTTTTACTTTTTTTACTTTTTCAACTTTTTTTTATTTTACTTTTTCCCCATAGGGGATTTGAATGAGAGATCTTTTAAGATCTCTCTTTCCCAATAGGAATCAATGCACAGCTTGTGGCTGCGTACCAGTTCCTATGGTAACTGGCAGTCACGATGCCGGGCCATGCCCACAGGGCACGTCCGGGCATTGTGACATCACAGACAACCCGGAAGGCAATCTCTGCCCTCCGTGCTGTCTGTCAGCACAAAGCAGCGCACGATCTGCGCTGCTGTCGCCGACAGATGCAGGAGGAGCGATCTCCTTCTGCGTCTCTCTTAGTTATTGCGACCCGATGGTCACGATAATTAAGGGGGTTAACCAACCCCCCCCACCCATCTTGGGTCGGGGCCGATGCTGCGGGATGTCAGCTGTAATATACACCGACACCCGGCCGATCGCGCAAACTCTGCTTTAGAGTTCATGCGATCCTCAGGACGTATCCATACGTCCAGGTGCGTGAACCCCCAAACGACCTGGACATATGCATACGTCTAAGGTTGTGAAGGGGTTAAAGGGGTTTTCACATTTCAATGATTAGCTTTAAACATGTAGGCAAAGGTAAGTAAAGACTATTACCAAATACACGGCTGTTCTGACTTTGCTTCCTTTCACAGCTAAAGCAGTTCCTAGCTCCTGCTTGTGTATACAGACTTCTCTAGTTACTGACCACCTTTCTCTGCTCTAGCAGTGACCGGGATGGTGATGTCACTCCCTGCTGTTTCTTATCAGCAGTATAGGAGCTTGTTATGTTTCTTACTGACAAATTTTAACTCTTTAGAGCTCTGTAGCCTTCTGCCTGCTGTTTAAACCCCTCCATTACTAATGTCCCCCCAACAGGTTCCGCTAGGAACAGCAGAGCTGAAATGTCAGTCACTACTGTAGAGTCGCCAACAGCCTGAGCAGAAAGTGGGAGCCTAAAGCGGAGTCTGTGAAACAGCATGGTGAGAACATCCCTTTAAGAAGAGCCAGTACCTTCCTAATATTTTTACCTAGTGTCATAGAAAGTAACAGACTCTCCAAACAAAATGCAACAATATAATATTAAACGTAACAAATTCATAGTCGCGATGTCATCTGTTTCATCATGAACATTTGTTTGTTTATAGACATAAATAATACCTTTAAGTCCACATAAATGGCACATGGCAGCGAAGACCGAAGACTCCATCTCAATGTTCCTCACTCCTGCAATGTACGCCTTCTGCAGATACTCGCATTTTTCTTCTTTAGAAAATGAGCAGAGCGCGCCGTCCAATCTCCCCTGACCTTAGAAATAAATTACTTTTACCTCTCCTGTCCGTATTTCATTACTCACAAACAAACACACAATTATTTTATTTCATATGAGTCATTTCTGCCCCGCAGTCGATGTTTACTACTATGTGGCATCACATTAAAGAGTAATAAATGGATGGATATTCATCCAAGAGAACAAATATTTTAATAGGGGAACCAAGGGAGGACGGTGCGGGAATAGGCTGGTAATAAGGAGGGAATCAGGAAAATTAATATCTTTTGGAATGATATTATCCAGAAGATTGTACTAAATTTTTTGTGGTACTCTGGGCATTGGGCTATTGTGACATCAGCCATTTGGCTATAAAACACTTTTGACTGTATAACACAATGATTGGATAACTGAGTTGTCATTGTGTGAGTCCTAATTTAGCTTCTCCATAAAACCGACTGAACTCAATGGGGCAAGTTTACTATGGTAATTATGTTAGAATTCTGGCACAGTTTGCACCAAAACATGGTGTGTTAAGACACATTTTGCATCCTGCTTGATGAGGAGTTGGGCTCAGTAAAAGAAAGTGTGTAGCTTAGTGGAAAACGAGTGTTGGAAACGCGTGCCAAAGTTCTGCTGCAAAATGTTGCTGTAAAGACAGCCGTCCAAGAGGTGGTATAAAGCCACACAGCCGTGTCTAAAGATGCACCGTAGTAACGAATCCTTATTCTGGTCAATACATCAGGACAAAATTAAAGCGACAGCTCATATTGACGTTTTCAGTCTATTTCAGACCTTATTCACATTAGGTGCTAAAAGTGTATATAAGAGACATAGAAATCCATCCATCTCAGATCTTAGTCACATTAGGTGAATGTGATCATCTGCTGCCTGTACCGAGCTATGGATGGATTTCTATGTTTCTTATATATATATGAGATGTTTAATGCTTTAATTTTGTCCTGATACATATACCAGAATAAAGATTTGTTACAAACATCACTTGTGTGGTTGATTATTATACAGGTAGTCCCCAACATGCAACATTTCAACTTACATCTGTCCCCTAGTTATAAACGGAGACTTATGGGGCATGCTACCACTGGTAGTTCTACGTTCCACAACAGATAGTAGCTGTAGAACAATAAGTTCCAGCATGCCACAGCAGCACATAAGGTGAAAATGGGGTGAAATCTTCTTAACAGGAGCACAGACAACAAAACATATGTAAAAACCTTTCCCTGCACTATCCCAAACTTAAGAAAAAAACAACTTTTGTTCTGGAGTTACAGTTATTAAATCTACCTGTTCCGACTTACATACAAATTTAACCTCAGAACAAACCTACAGTCCCTATCCCATACGTAACGTGGGGACTGCCTGTATATCTGGTTTCTAGGATTGAAATATCCTTTAACCAGCACTGGAACTCTAATATCTGGTTCGTGTGCCAAGCAACTCAGTGTATTAAAGATGCACCATGTTTATCAAACAGCATAAGCCACCAATTTAAATTTGATTCATTTTCACACTACTTAATCTAAGTATACCCTGTATAAGTATAACACAGGATTAGAACATCATTGTATTCTCAATATGTGGTAAGCTCCCCCTAGTGGTGGTTACTGGTAGCCGGAATTTTGAAACTGAACTGTCTGTGCAGGAGATTTGGAAAACAGATTTCCAACCCCTATGAAGATATACTAATCATCATATAAAATATGACATTGGCTAATATAGTAGACATTTAGGGCAACATGTATGAACGGGGCTGCACCAGATATCTGGCCTCTTTTCAGCTCAATATCAGGCGCAGCCCCGTTCGCTACATTTTTAAATGGTCCAGATGCCATTATCAGGTGCATTACAGAGCGCCTGTAGCACTTTGTAATGCGCCTGATTTCGGGGAGCGCACTATAGATTTATATCTTCGCTACGGCATTTCTAGCCGCATTACAGCTAGAACAGGTTTACCCCTTTCAAAGTGGTTTACCTGAGCCAGAAATGTCATCCTAGCACGAGAATGCATCTGATTTATGACCCATTGTAGAGCGGGTTCATAAATCAGGCGCAGTCTAGGCTATTACTATGCGCATGAAATTTGGCATTTAAACGCCAAATTTCATACATACCGCCCTTACTTTCCACTAGCTGCTCATGTACTGACATAGTCACTGATAGTGAGATCTGCTTCTAATGTGATTACTAACAAAAGACTGCATGTTATAGATCACATTTCTTATTCAGATAAACACCAAAAGTTTAGGAGATATTTTTCCAGACACCTACCTTCATAGAAGTCATAGGTGCACATTGTGTGACCAATTATAGTAGGAAAATCACTGATCTCTTTGCTGCAGTGTAGAAGGCTGTCGGCAAGCTTCTGGTCAAGCTGAGTGTTCCTGATAACCACCTTATCTAAAATAACCTGCTCAAACTGTGGTCTGAAAAATGCATCCACCGCAATATCTGTGATCACAACCGTGCCTGGCTCTATGCCTGCAACACATACATTAGGGTGGATCAATACTGGATCAATTCTGCACGAGTGATGCAAGAGAAAAGGGATTATTTACCAACATTGCACAAATGAACCGTAACCCATAGCAACCCCTAAGTAATTAGCTTTCATAATTATCTTGCTGGAAAGACACATAGAGAAATGCTATGTTATGTGCAAATGTATTGATTATAATGATACCTATTAATGGAGAGGTCAGGATACATATGAGGTCGTCTTCCCTATAGTACTTGTGCTGATAACTGTATATAATGTAACATGGCTTGTTATTTTATTGGTTTACCTGTTTTGCTTTTGAATCATTGTTCATCGCATGAATATTGAAAAAACTTTAATAAAAATCTACTGCTAAAAAAAAACAAAAATAAAAACGGGAAGGATATCATGTCATAGTCTGTACTGCTATGACCATTGTGGTTCATGGTCTACATATTGGGAGCTGTAGTTATTTAAAGGGGACTTGTTATCCCTCATGATTTGTCTGTTTTAGGAAATGCTCTCAATGCTTGGAAAGTTGACCGTTTTTTTCCAATGAACGACTGCGGTTTTTGTCACATTTTGCACAAAAACAGCGGTTGGTTCTCATTTTTTTGCCGTCGCAAGTTATTCAGTCTTCTAATATTATTTATGCATCCATTCATTAAATTTGAGGATCTCTGTTTGCTGCAATACAATAGGAAGCTTAATTGTTTACTTTCAGTGAGCAGAAATCTATGTAGGATGTGAACACAGAGATGCACAGCTTGTTGCAAGAAACATCTCTGCTAACTGTACTGTAAGGCTATGGCTACCTCATTGGACAAAAAATGGCCGAAAGCGGACGGTTTTTTTCCGATGCACGACCGCTGTTTTTGTGATGTTTTGTGCAATTGTATTGTATGGGAAGACGCCGGAAAAACTCAAAGCGCCGGCGTATTATACAACATGTTGTATAATCCGCCAGCACCAGAAGACGAGCGGAGAAAAAATGAACTGTGAAGACTACAGGTCGTTTTTTTATTATTGTCTATGGAGTTGCACCAACGATCATATTTTCGGCGCTTTTAAATTCCTAAAACCATCAAAAATACGATCGTAATCAGGGGCGTAACTAGAGAAGCCAGGGCCCCATAGCAAACTTTTGGATGGGCCCCCCCCCCCTCCCTCCCTGACCACGACCATGTACCAGGACATGCTGTTAGATAATGTAGATAATACAAGGGGCAAATACCTCACCATCCATATCACCATCATACTGCTACCAATCAAATCCACTATACCAAAACCAACATTACCAATAACGCTATTACATAAGGACCTGATTATACCACCAGAATATGACCACAAATTACCACCACATAGTGACTGAATAATACCCTACACTATTACTGATCAGTACACAAAGACCAATACTGTCTAATAATAATAATATATAATAATATAGTGACCATAAAGTGGTATATACTAGTGTACACAGGCTCTGCAGACTGTATATAACCACCATACAGTGACCATATAGTGGTAGACACCAGTGTACACAGGCTCTGCAGACTGTATATTAGCCCCATACAGTGACCATATAATGGTAGACACCAATGTACACAGGCTCTGCAGACTGTATATTACCACCATACAGTGACCATATAATGGTAGACACCAATGTACACAGGCTCTGCAGACTGTATATTACCTCCATACAGTGACCATATAGTGGTAGACAGCAGTGTACACAGGCTCTGCAGACTGTATATAACCACCATAGAGTGACCATATAGTGGTAGACAGCAGTGTACACAGCCTGTGCAGACATATAGGGGTGTAGAGGCAGGCATATGGGGGCAGTACAGACAGGCATATGGGGGCTGTATAGGCAGGCAGGCATATAGGGGGCTGTATAGGCAGGCAGGCATATAGGGGGCTGTATAGGCAGGCAGCATATGGCTGTATAGGCAGGCAGGCAGGCATATGGGGGCTAAGCAGGCATATGGGGGGCTATAGGCAGCATATGGGGGGGTATAGGTAGGCATATGGGGGGCTATAGGCAGGCATATGGGGGCTATAGGCAGGCATATGGGGCTATAGGCAGGCATATGGGGGCTATAGGCAGTCATATGGGGGGCTATAGGCAGGTATATGGGGGGCTATAGGCAGGCATATGGGGGTATAGGTAGGCATATGGGGGCTATAGGCAGGCATATGGGGGCTATAGGCAGGCATATGGGGGGTATAGGAAGGCATATGGGGGGTATAGGCAGGCATATGGGGGTATAGGCAGGCATATGGGGGGGTATAGGCAGGCATATGGGGGCTAAAGGCAGGCATATGGGGGCTATAGGCAGGCATATGGGGGGCTATAGGCAGGCATATGGGGGCTATAGGCAGGCATATGGGGTTAGATAAAATAAGAATAAAATAAGAAACAACTTACCTCGGTCCACGCTCCCCCGATGCACCGCTCGCTCCGCTCTGCTGCTCTCCCTGCAGCCTCTGCTCTCAGCGCGGGCGGCGCGGTGATGTGACCACAGAGGGCCGGCAGGGGGAACTAACAGAGCGGAGCGATCGGCGCTCCGTCCTGCTACTACCGAGCAGCGCTGCCTCTGAACGCTCGTGCCGGGGGCCCGGGTGTTCAGAGGGAGTATGCGCTGGGCCCCGCAGCTCCCCGCCCGCCGCAGTGAACTGTTAAGTTCACTGCCGGCGGGCCCAGGAGCGGCATTACCGGGGTAGCGGACGCAGTAGCAGCTGCCCCGGGTCCCCCCTAAGCGCAGGGGCCCCGTAGCAACTGCTACCCCTGCTACCCAGGTAGTTACGCCCCTGATCGTAATGCTATGCCGTGTAGACGTAGCCTAAGGCCCATACATTTTTTATTTTTCTATCTACATAGCTATATGAGGAAGAGGGTAGCTCACTACTTATATTGCTTCCACATGTATGTACACCTGTACCGTGTTGCTGTCGTGCAGTTATATTTACTTTGTTTTCAGTAAGATATTGATATTAATTTATTGAATTTAGTCCTCAATTTTCTTTGTTTGTGGATTTCTATGCTAATTTTTGGTGACATTACTGCATTTGGTTATTATGAGAAATTTAGTTTGGAGATACAGTGTACTATAACGTTAATACCGAGCCAATGAATCCTTTATGAGCCCTTTTTGTGTTAATAGCTATATGAAGGCCTGTTTTTTTGCCGGACAAGATGTTCTTCCTATACCATATAATGTACTGGGAAACCAAAAATAAATCTTGGTGGGGTGGACCATAAAACAAATTCAGCTGTGCCATTTTTTCTTTTTTGTGGGGGGGTTAGGTTTTTATAAAGTTCACCTAGTGATATAAATGACGTTATCTTTATTCTGCAGGATGGTATGATATCGATTATGCTAAATTTATCAAGTTTTTGCTATGTTTTACTACTTTATAAAAAATGATAAAAAAAATAACATTTTATTTTTCCATCTATGAGTGAGTGTTTGTTTTTTGTGGACTAAAGTATTATATTGTTTGGTACCATTTTGGGATATATGTGACCACTTTATATTCCAGTTTTTTGGAGAGGGGAAGTGTCCAATAAAAAGCATTTTTGGCATTGAGTACTGTATTTTTTTTCCTTAGGCGTTCACTTTGCTGGATAATCATAGATATATAATGAATCAAACTTTTTTGGAAGTGTCAATACCAATTATATTTATGTTTTTCTTTAGTTGTAAAATGGCAAAAGGGCATGTTTTAAACTTTAAATACTTACCGGTATTTTACTAAATACTAATAATACTTAATAATATTTAATACTATTACTATTTTTATGTTTTAAAACATTTTTTTTTTACACTTGTACTTTCAGTCCTCCTTGGGTACTTGACCACGAGGAGTCACAATCACTTGCTTACTATTCTGCACTTGTAATGTATAATAATGGCTAATTTTTAATAAAGAATAGTAGCAGCTCTCCAATTGTGACAGAAGTAGTAAGAAGTTAGCTCTGAGGACCTTCATCAGGCTAGCATTACAACTAGTCGGTACCCAGTAATCTTGGCGTATGCTGATCAAGTGGCGCAATGGAGCACCGATTCTTTTTTAACCACAGTCACATCTACCGTGTCATCTATGTGGTTACATAACTGGAAGCGGATTTATCACCAATCCTAGTCGCTTGCAGCAGGTTTTGGCTGTAATTAGCAGCCAGCACCCGCCTATAGAGCAGGTGCGCCTAGTTTTTGCTCCAATTTTGGACAGGGGCTGACATTACAACTTGTCGGCACCCAGTAATCTTGGCGTATGCTGATCAAGTGGCGTAATGGAGCACCAATTCGTTTTTTTAACTACTTAGATGCCACAGTAACATCTACCGTGGCATCTATGTGGGTACATGGCCGGAATCGAACTCATCGCCAGTCCTAGTCACTTGCAGCAGGTTCTGGCTGTAATTAGCAGCCAACACCCGCCTATAGAGCAGGTGTGGCAAAAAATGCAGTCTAACAGCAACGTGTGAAACCAGCTTGTGTCAGGTGGACGGGTTTATTCATTCATATAAATGAAAGATATCTTTGAGCAGGGATCCTTACCAATTCCCCCAGATGTCCCAATACGTATTATTGTCACATCTCTGCACTTGGCATGATGAAGAAGCTTAATGAGTTCATGTAGCATTATGGAAATAGATGGGATTCCCATTCCATGCTGTGGAAATAGAAATTTTCATGTTAGGATCTGTAACACCTGTAAACAGCCAGTATGCCTACATATAACGTCACATACTATCCAGTCACTCCATGGACATACAACTATGTTATAGTGACTAAGGGCCACATGTATGAAAACTGCTTTGGTCTAAGACTTTCTTCGTTGCCCATAGCAACCAATTAGAGCCCATAGCAACCAATCAGAGCCCATAGCAACCAATCAGAACGCCCCTTTCATTTCATATATTGCCCTGAAAAAAATAGAGGAAAGCTCTGATTGGTTGCTATGGGCAACAAAGAAAGTCTTAAGACAGTTTTCATACATGTCCCCTTAGGTTTCTAGAGAAGGGGCATTGATCCAGGGATTTTTTCTGATTGCCAGATTGGAGTCAGGAAGGAATGGCAGATTTTTATGCTGTTCTCCGCTACCGAAACAGCATCAAAAAAGCCTCCAAAACTCCCCCAGATCATTTCCATTGATTCCTATGTAGATGAGCGTTGCAGTTCACACACGACAAGGTTTTTACGTGCGTTTTAGTTACTTCTTTGGACGCTATGTTGGACGCTGAAAAAGAAGCGTCCTTTCAATTCTTGAAATGTTTTCAGTGCTGAAAATCCCCATGGGAATCAATGGAAAGCTTCAAAACCTCAGCGCATTTTTAGACGCGTTTTTGGAGCGTTTTTCGGTGCAGTTTTCTCCATGCTTTTCATTTGTATGGGGGAAAACAGTGTCGAAAACCTCATCCAAAAATACGTCAAAGGGTATGTCCACACGGCGTTTTTGGATACGATTTCGGACCCGAAAATCGCATCCAAAAACGTAGCGTTGATCGGATCCTAAACGGATCCAACATGTATCCAACATGCAGCTGCGTGTTTGGTCGGGTGTTGGCTGCAGCAGGATCGCACCCTATAGTTTATAATAGGGCTCCTGCTGCATCTTTCGGACCAAGAATTGACATGACAATTATTAGAACTGATCCGAAAGATGCAATGAGACGCATCGGTGATCACTCGTGTGAACGCTGATGCATGTTTCAAATTCGAAGCAATGTAAATCACTTTGCTATTTGTTAGCTGCGTGTTTGGGTCCGTTTAGGGTCCGACAGACGGATCCAAACACGCAGCTAAAAGTGTATGTAAACACGGAGTAAAACACACAGTGTGAACATAACCAAAAACGCACCGAGAAAAGTGCCTAAAACCTCTTCTGAAGAAGCGCGTTTCGCGCAAGGTTTTGATGCTGTTTTGGGCGCTGAAAAATCAGCATACAAATAGCGTCCAAATAAGCCGTGTGAACATATCCTTAAAATACATAAAAAGAAAACAGTCATTTAAACCTGTCGACTAGTGATTGTGTCTGCACAGTTTGTTATCTTCCATTCTTCAATTAAATGACACTCACACTGATAGACAGCACAGGGCCGGCTTTGTACATGCTGTATCTGTCTGTACCAGCACAAATATCGCTTATGTCACTTCCATCTCCGTCTAGACCCAGCTCCTGGTGTATGAAGATTGCAAAATCCCTCAGTCTGTTGGGACTTCCACCAACACAGACAAACTGCAAGAAAAGGTCCAGAAAGTAGGGGTAGAAGTGAAAGTGGGATAATCATTCTATTGTAATCACAGAACTGCTCTGTTCAACTTGTGCTGTTCAATACACGTACTGGGCCTAATTTATCAAAAATGTCCGGCAGTAAGACAGTCTTTGTTGCCCAGAACAACCAATCAGAGCCCATAGCAACCAATCAAAGCTCATAGCGACCAATCAGAGCCCATAGCGACCAATCAGAGCTCATAGCAACCAATCAGAGCCCATAGCAAACAATCAGAGCTCATAGCGACCAATCAGAGCCCATAGCAACCAATCAGAGCCCATAGCAACCAATCAGAGCTCATAATAACCAATCGGAGCCCATAACAACCAATCAGAGCTCATAGCAACCAATCAGAGCCCATAGCAACCAATCAAAGCTCATAGCGACCAATCAGAGCCCATAGCGGCCAATCAGAGCCCATAGCAATTAATCGGAGCCCATAGTAATCAATCGGAGCCCATAGCAATCAATCGGAGCCCATAGCAATCAATCGGAGCCCATAGCGACCAAGCCGAGCTCATGGCAATCCATCACAGCCCATAGCTAGCACTCAGAGCTCATGGCAACCAATCAGGGCCCATAGCGATCAATCAGAGCTCATGGCAATCAATCAGAGCCCATAGCAAACAATCAGAGCTCATAACGACCAATTAGAGCGCAGCTTTAATTTCTTATACTGCTCTGGAAAAATGAAAGCTGCGCTCTGATTGTTTGTTCTGGGCAACAAGACAGTTTGTGGCCCAGAGTGGTTATGACAGTCTATGCTATGGAGTCCAATAGCGCCAACAAGGAGAATGTTAAAGGGCTTGTCCAGGAGTAGAAAAATAAGGTGATTTTCTTCTAGAAACAGCGCCACACATGTCCATAGATTGTGTTTGGTACTGCAACTCCATTAAGTTGAATGGGGTTGAACTACAATATCATACAGAACCTGTGGACAAGTGTGGCACCGTTTTACAAAATGATTTTTTAATCCTGGGCAAGCCATTGATTTCCTACAGCTTTTCATATATATTATTTGAAATCCATAGATCGACATTATAGTTGGAATTGCTATTTAAAGTGATTACATGAGATTAGTTAAAATGGTCTGAGAAACCAGTCCCCCCACGTCCATTGTCTGTGTCTAGTATTACAGATGAGTTTCTTATACTTCAATAGCTGCAATATAAGACACAATCCACAGACAGAAGTACTGATGTTTTTGGAAAAAAATTCATTGCTAGAAGTGTAATCCAAATATAAGAGTTCTTTCACACAGCGCAGTTTTGGTGCAATTTTAACTGCGCTCCAATTATCTGCCTTTATTACCAGCAAACTTCTTTCACTTCTCTAAACTGTTTGGAAAGTGAGTAATCAATTAGTGTGTTTGTATCCACAAGACTTCACACACAGTCATTGATGACTTACTTGAAACACCTTTCTCAACAATTTAGACAACTGAAAGAAGCTGCTGGTAATAAAGGCAGTTTAATTGGTGTGGAGTTAAAACTGCACCAAAACTGCGCTGTGTGAAAGCAGCCTAACAAAAAAGGCAGCATTTACCTACAATCACCTCTTACTCTTTAGACGCAATGCAATATGTTGAGGAATATATGGTGATTAGAAATTAGAAAAACATGGAGCTCAGTCTGCAATACCAAATACAACCTATGGACAAGTGTGGCGCTGTTTCTGGAAGAAGAAAGACACTATTTTTCTTATCCTGGACAAGCCATTTAAGATCCTAAGTTTTTGTGCCGAGAGTCCAATCGGACTCCATGTTGATTATAAAATGGTGACTACACCAGACGCAAACCTACTATACCTACAAAACCTACTGGAGCTGATGCATGCAGTTCCACCTTTCTTCTAGAGATAGTGGTTGGACACCAGACTATGACCAGTGATGCCCCTGGTCTTATCTGAGATACTTTGCTTAACTTGACTTGAGCATTGAAGGCCATCATTGAAGTGCAATGTAATCTGCTCTGATAACACAGGTGAAGTCCATGACTGAGCCTTGATAATAATAATAATTATTATTTAGACCTGTTTAGGTCTAAAACTCACTTTTTTGCCCATAGGTTACTATGGGCAAATGAGTGCGTTTTAGACCTAAACAGTTTCATACATGTGGCCCAAGGTGTGAGGGCCCTGCTCTCAAGAGCTTAAAATCTATTAAGGTGTATGGATGAGACGAAGGGTGAGAAGTGCTTGGATTACACAATAGTCCAGCCATGTTTAATAAATATGGGGTAGTTTACATAAAAAAGTGGTTGAACCTGCCAGCCAGACGTACATCTATATACAGATAAGTGCCCTAGTGCAAGGAGTGACGAATGTGTGTGACAGATTTTGGGGAGGTTAACGATTAGGCATCATGGCCTGTCTAAGAAAACGAGATCCAGGGCACACTTAAAACTATGACGGCTATGATTGTGCCTGATGGTACGTGGTAGGATATTCTAGAGAACTGGTGCAACACGTGTGAAATCTTGGAGACGAGCATGGGAGGTTTGAATGATTGAGGAATGTAGTCTAAGATCATTAGAAGAGCAGAGAGACCGGGTACGGAGGTAGACAGAGATGAGGGAGGAGATGTAGGGGGTGCAGCACTGTGGAGAGCACGGATAGGGTGGTAGACAGAGATGAGGGAGGAGATGTAGGGGGGGTGCAGCGCTGTGGAGAGCTTTATGGATGAGGGTGCTGAGTTTTGGTCGTATTCTGTACTGAATCGGCACCCAGTGCAGTGACTGACACAGGGTAGAGGCATCAGTATACTCGGCTGGAAAGAAAGATATTATCATTTGTGTGGGGTAGAAGGGGAGTCTTTGTCCCCCTCTTGCTGAGTCACTGGGCAATTGCCTTCTGACAGTCAGCTCAGTTGGCTTCAGGTAAAGGTTGCTATTGAAAGTTGCAAAAATTGCAAGTTTTGCTTTAAGAGGAGCCTGTACCACAACAAAAAATAAGACCCAATACATCCCTTTTAGATGATTTAGCTAACCCTGAGGTTGTTCCTCTGAATTTTTCCATTACTACACAGTGTTATGAATATTCAGCCTGTGCTGAAGTGGGAATATACAGCGGAATGATCTATGGGTGTTGTAAATGCAGGATCCTCGCTGCTCTGCGCTTTGTTTCCCCTGGAATAATGCAAATTCTGAACATTAGGGTTACACGTCCAGGCTTCCGAAATAAAATGCTGAGTAATCACTTCCCATCGCCAGAGCACAGGAGCATAATAAATGACTGCTGCCCATGCCTGCTCCTGAGAATAATCCTCCCGAAGAATATATGAGCGATACAAGAATATGTATGTAAGCAGCAAGTTACTGCCCAAACTCGTGCGCGTTACATTCAAATCAATAGTTCTGTCTCGGATTGCAGGTGGTATTAATAGCTGGAGAGACTTATCAGCAGATAAGTATAAAAAAATTCATAGGGCCCAACAGCATAACTCAGAATCAGCCCCTTCTGCTGGGAACGTCTCCAAATATACAGTGAGGGGAATTTATTTAATGTGTTCCACTACTATTTAGGCAGACAAAATTGTAGATTTTTGTGCAAGCCTATGTTACATAGAAATATGCAACTTTCTCCCACTCCCACTCTCAACAGTGGGCAATGCTAAACGGTAGGGGTGTGCAGTGTCCAATTAGGGCTCTTCATTGTTGCTGATTCTCGGGGTCCATCAATGAGTTGCTTCTGGTGCACACATCGGTGGAGTTGATTCTCGAGGCCCACCAGTGAGTTGCTTCTGGTGCACACATCGGTGGAGTTGATTCTCGTGGCCCACCAGTGAGTTGCTTCTGGTGCACACATCGGTGGAGTTGATTCTCGTGGCCCACCAGTGTGTTGCTTCTGGTGCACTCATTGCTGGAGTTGTTTCTCGTGGCCCACCAGTGAGTTGCTTCTGGTGCACACATCGGTGGAGTTGATTCTCGTGGCCCATTAGTGAGTTGCTTTTGGTGCACACATCGGTGGAGTTGATTCTCGTGGCCCACCAGTGAGTTGCTTCTGGTGCACACATTGATGGAGTTGATTTTCGTGGCCCACCAGTGAGTTGCTTCTGGTGCACACATCGGTGGAGTTGATTCTCGCGGCCCAGCAGTGAGTTACTTCTGGTGCACACATTGGTGGAGTTGATTCTCGTGGCCCACCAGTGAGTTGCTTCTAGTGCACACATTAGTGGAGTTGATTCTCGCGGCCCACCAGTGAGTTGCTTCATGATCATCAGTGGAGTTAATTCTTGGGGCCCATTTTCTACATGACTGCACATACTGCACATGACTCTTGCATTCTGCCTATCTTTCTCTCCCTGAGAAGCAGCCGCAGGCTTGCCATGCCCAAAATCCGCCAAGCCCATTTGTCCATCATCCCCAGGCACCCCTGAAGTCCAGGGGGTCTCCTCTATTCTCTTGTGGGCCAGTTCAAGCCTGGTGGAATGCTTGCCCACAGCTCAATACATTCACCCTAATTTATGGTAGAAATTGGCATAAATTCTAATGGAAATCTATGATAGCTCATAGTATGTCTTTGTGGTACAAGGTCAAAATTAATACATTTATTAAAAGGCTCTTAATAAATTTGGACTTCAGTGCACATTACCTTAAGACCAGAATATGAATGCCAGTCTCACTTAATCCCCATAATTTTTATTTCATGTCGTAATATATCTTTGAAACAGTCAGAGCTACTTTTTGACACAATTTCCAAAGCGACTGCTTCTCTTTACACAGCCTTAGAGTAAAATGATAAACTTCTTGTTGCCTGGAGCCACCATTAGGGGGAGCTCACTGCATATATATTTATATAATAAGAATTAGTTAAATCAGTGGAAGCTATAAGAATCTGAATGCAGTGAGCACCTGTGTGTCAGCTGCAAACAAACGCTGTGCGAGAGATTTATTAAGAATGGGGTTTTATATGCCAGTGATAAACTGATCTGCATTAGAGGAAGATGACAAATGACTCAATAAATATGTCACATCTTAGGCTGCTGTAACAAAAGAAATCGAAACCTATGCTTGCTATGGGCAGAAGTAAATTGCACCATTATCTGTTGCAATTAATAGGAAAGCTGTCAAACCAATGGTGCCCACTATGTTGGATAAATCTCTTCACAAGTGTTAAGAGGTGAAAAAAGGTGCACATTTTTTTGTTTAAAGGGAACTTGTCACATAGTTTATGCCCCTCTTGCTGAGGACAGCACAAACTAGTGTCAGACCTGCTGTTTCCAGCGCTGTGTCGCTTATTCTGTAAGATGCTGCAGTCTTAGAGCATTTACCCCTCAAATCTTATTCTTAAGCAGGTGTTAGCCCCGCCCACCAATGGCTAGCCCTGCCCACCTGTCAGTTATTCTCATGTTTTTACCTAGTCAAAGTAATAGATTTATCAGTTGAGTTGGGCGGGGCTAGCCTCAGATGGGCGGGGTTTGAAAAAAAATGGCTCTTTGAATGTCTCTTTTCTGGCACAAAACTGCAGATTTGAGGGGCAAATGCTCTAAAACTATAACATCTTATAGAATAAGGGACACAGCGCTGGAAACAGCAGGTCTGTCACTAGCTTGTGCTGTCCTCAGCAAGGGAAGCATAATCTATGTGACAGGTTCTCTTTAACTGAAATTTTATTAATTTTTGAAAAAGTAAGATTAGATGATACATAACTGTTTTCAATAATAAAACCTTGATCAATTTAAAATGAAAACTACAATAACATAAAAGGCATAAAAAATCTAGAAATGTTGCTGACACAATAACACTTAAAATACTTAAAATATGAAATAAGAAAACAAGAGAGAGCACTAGACAAGACACAAGAGGGCATAACAAAAAAGGGAGGGGGCAGCGACTGCTAGATCAACCAAAAAAGAGAATAAAGCTACAGATCGTTAGTAATACAATAATACAATAAATTAGTAATACAATATGTATCCCAAGGTATCCAAATTTCATTAAAGGCCTCCCATCTATTGTTAAGAGCAGTCATGAGATGTACTAAGTTTCTGACACCTTTAATAAAAGGGGCATCAAAATGTGCAAGTTTTTACTGGTTCAAAGACATTAATAATATCTTCCCTGAAACAGATAAGTCCTCGGCCTTCTCTCACAACAAACCCCACAGCAGTTGTGTTTTCTTCCTCTGTGGTAGCTATGCTTTGAATTTGTAATTGATGGAGACAATCAAGTTAATATACTGTAGGGCCATAGGGCATGTGAATGTAAATGAGCACAGCATCTCCACATGAGTGTGACCCCTAATATCTCAGCTCTGGGACTGCATTGGAATCTCACACAATTGTTTGCCCTCGTTGATGTGAAGATAAATAGAGAATCCCTTTAAATTTGTCTGACAACTTTACATACAGTGATAAAATAAATACCTTAATGTCTCCAAACATTGAGGGCAGGTCGTGTGTTCGTGTTCCCAAGTTAAAGTGGTAGAGGATGTCCTCTGATAACAGGTCCAAGTGCGGATTTTTAACATATCCAAATCCATTACTGCGAAAGAAAAAAGATTGTCACTGTCATTCATCATCTATTTATGTAGGATACCATAGACTAGGGCTCCTATTAAATGGGCCAATGATTAGCTGTAGGAGCAGTGATCATATTATTGGCTGATCGCTGGGCATCCTACATGGGTCATGAGCGAGAGGATGAGTGTTCCTTGTTCATCCTGGGTAAAAGGTCCATAGACCTTCAGATACTTCGTAATATACCTATGTACAAAATTACATTTGCAAGTGCTGCAATTTTTTTGCACATGTAACTTTGACCTATGACTTTGGTCTTATATTGTTGGCACCTGACCTTATTTGCTCTAGAGGAAGAGCTGCTCATTCTACTTTTTCATTTTTTACGTCCAACATTAAACGTGAGCTATGAAAAAAATACATAAATACCTATGTGTGCAACTAGAAATAGAAAGAATATTCACGGCACTCCAAACCAAAAGGAAGGTGCAAAAAACCTGCTTTATTCCCCCATGCTGTAACGTTTCAGCCCCCTCGTGGAGCCCTTATCAAGCATTAGTTAGGTAGTAAGGGAGATGAAATGTCTCTTCTCAGCATGGAGGAATGCAGCTCGTCTGCACCTTCCTCTTGGTTTGGAGTGCCGTAAATAGATTTTTTATCTTTATTTAATCATTGGACTTTTACTTTAGTCTTTTTCTTCGCTGCCCCGTGTTTTCCTGTTTTTCTACTTTGTCTTTGGAATACAGCTAATTTCTTGGATTTTATGTTTGCAAATAACAACAATATATACCTACAAAAACACACTGCATAAGCGTAGAAGGATCATTTTTATTAAATCACATTAAAATGCAGATAAAACACAAATAATTAAATACATAATAGCATTGAAGAATAACATAAACCCACATAAGGTGCTCAGAACTGCCCACATAAAATGAATGAAATACCATGTACGTAAAAGATATAAAGCCAACAAAGGATGCAGCTCATAAGATGTACACCCTAACACGTTTCCGCAATGCTACTGTGAGTTTTATTAGAGTGTTGTATCTGCATTTTTATGTGACTTAATAAAAATTAGCTTTTAACTCATATACTGTATGTTTGTAGGAATATATAGACTATAAATGATCATATTACTGTTGTCCAATGTTTCCAACATAGCTACTAATAATTTGCCCATCTCCCTCATAAGTCTTATGTAATGGAATGTGACTATAAATGACATATAGGGCCACATGTATGAAAACTGTCTTGGTCTAAGACTTTGTTTGTTGTCTATGGAAACCAATCAGAGCCCATAGCAACCAATCAGAACACCCCTTTCATTTCATATAGTGCTCTGGAAAAATGAAACAGGCGCTCTGATTGGTTGCTATGGGCTCTGATTGGTTGCTATGGGCAACAAAGAAAGTCTTAGACCAAGAAAGCTTTCATACATGTCACCCATAATTTTGTCGAGAATGGCAAAAGCCTATGGCCACATGTATGAAAACTGTCTAGGTCTAAAACTCTCTTTGTTGCCCATAGCAACCAATCAGAGCCCATAGCAACCAATCAGAGCTCATAACAACCAATCAGAGCGCCCCTTTCATTTTTCCAGAGCACTATATGAAATGAAAGGGGTGTTCTGCTTGGTTGCTGTGGGCTCTGATTGGTTGCTATGGGCTCTAATTGGTCACTATGGGCGACAAATAGAGTTTTAGACCTAGACAGTTTTCATACATGTGACCTCTAATGTAATGGTGTAATGGTATAATGGTGCCTCTTGTTATCAGAAAAATAGGCATTCCTTGTCAAAGGGGTTTTATTAGGTAAAAGGGATTTATTGGAATTTAAAATGAGCTGTGCGGGGGACAAAAATTTGAACTAAAAAAGTGGGCTTTTATATTAACGACTCTTCTTCCATTAGATTTACAATAATAATGCCGAAAACTACAATTCCCAGTCCCCAAATTTCATGGCCAGATAGAAGCTTAACTGATGCTATTTATAGACCAGAGACTATTACATATAAAGTGTGAGATGAGGAATGTCATACAAGTCATTAAGGCTAGGTTCACACGGCGTAATTGCAGGGCGTAATTACACCCCGCAATTACGCGGTGTGGCCGGGGGCGGGAGCGGGGGAGGGAGCGGGGGGTCGGCACCTCGCCGGCACATAGACCTTGATTTTACCAGCGGCGCGTATTACGCCGCGGTAATTCACATCGTCAATTATACCATACGCCCGGTGGATTCGCGGGAGCAGGGAGAGGAGACGTAATCCATAGTTCTCTATGAGAACTGTGGATTACCGTAATGACTGGGACGTTTTCAGCCCGTAATTTGCGCACTCCGGCGCGTAATTACGGACCGAAATACATCCCATTTTAAGCCGTGTGAACATGGCATAAGGGTCAGCGGTGCCCTTTACCATGGTGGTAGGTAATGTACCCAGTGCAAGGCAGCCACACATGCTGTCCATCCGTATAGGCTGAAGCCTTCACACTTACATGGTTGTATTAGAGATCTGTGTGGTATGAATAACACAATGCCTACAGTATTCTCTGCGCCTATACTGATCCTCCATGTGCCATTGATTTTATGAACAAAGTCTTTTTATGTGCATATTTTTTTCTCCCTTAAAGTCTCTCCTAGAAGCAGTGCTGACAGACACCATTCAGGGACAAGGATGAAGTAACAAGGGGACCACTTAGAGCTGTCACCACCACCTGCTGCTGCTGACTTATAGCAGTGGGACCATACAATTTTACCACAGAAATATGCCCCCTAATTTCCTATGGCCCTTTCCTGCCGATGCCACTTTCCATTCACCTAGTACCCTACTCCTCTCATAGCCCAATTAGCATCTGCCTCTTGCACCATAGCAGAGCCCCTGCCCAGTGTGGGGCTTGGGTGCCCAAGGCCACCAGTGGAGTTGATTCTGGGACCCACTAGGCGAGTTTGTTCTGGGGGCCCTCCTTAAAGTTACTGTACATGCCTCTTGCACTAGGTCTCCAGCTTCATGACTCTCTTTCTCTGTCTTTCTTCCTGAATAGCAGCCACAAGCCTGCCATGCTCAGGGGGCTAATAGCGGTTTTCCCTTACTCTCCTGTGGGCCAGAAAGAACCTGCCTCAGGCTACCTCTTGCCCCTTCCTTCATGCTTCTTCACCCTTGCCAAGTTGTTTCTCCTGTCCATTCTATTTTTCATTGTCTCTGCTCCCTCTACTCCCACAGTCCTGCCATTTTTGTCTTCACATTGCCCTGACAGAGCCCCCTAACAACTAGGTTAACCCCTGACAGGTTGTTTCTCCCCAAGCTTCTCTTCCTTCCATGCTACTTTCTTTTCCCTCCTTCCTCCCCCCCAAAATTCCAGCCATCTACTGTTTCCATATTGCCCCCAATAGAGCCCCATCTTATCTACTGTCTCCCTCCTGCCCCAGAACTCCCAGCTGGTTATTTTTCCCCATGATCTCCTTTCATCTATGCTTCAACCCCAGTCTTTTACCTAATGCATCCCCCAGCCCCTGCACAGAGCCACTTCCACCCTCTAATCCCCAAAAGTGTCCTGCCACTTTGTTTCCAGACCACATTCCCTACTACAGGCAGTCCCCGACTTACACCGTTCCGACTTACATCTGTCCACTAGTTACAAACGGAGAGTTATGGGGCATGCTGGCACTTGTAGTTCCATGTTCCACAGCAGATAGTAGCTGTGGAATGACAAGTTCCAGCATGCCAGTTCATTACATGAGGTAAAATGAGGTGAAAACTTCTTAACAGGGGCACAGACAGCAAAACAAGCGGAAAAACCCTTTCCTGCACTACCCAAAACGAAAAAAAAACCTTTCGTGCTGGAGTTACATTTATAAATTACCTGTTCCGTACTTTAAAAAATACAAATTCAACCCCATCTCAGAGCATCTTCCAACTTGACTCCCTTTTGTTGTCATAGGGAGCCCTAGTGCCCAGACTTGTTAGCTGTATGATACCCACTAGTTTCTGATGGCAGCCCTGACCCCAATACTGCAGATTCATCCCTGAGGGCCATATTTCTGAAGCCCCGTTCTAATTTTTCTGACAGATAAAACCACAACTGATTTATGATCATTTTCCGCCACAATTTGGAGGTCCTGATGGTATCTTAACCTATGCCAGATTCATCATCAACCAGTCTCTGTTGCAACTGATACTTAACGGGCAGAATATGCCCAAAATATGCCATCCCCAGACCATGCTATATGTGACAAGATGCTGCTGGAGCAAAAAAAACACTACAAAAACCTGCAGATTTAGCAATGCCTTCATGCTGTTATTTAATGTAAACACATTAAAAAGTGTAGGGTTAGGGCAAATGTTTCAGGAGAAGTTCAGAGTTCTGCTGAGTATGACCAGCATTGTGTTTTATGGAAGATTTATCACTATGGGCAAAAAAAATAAAAGTTTGTATGAAATTTTTTTGAAAAACATCAAAAAAGTATAAAAAGTATAAAAAGAAATATACAAACACCCATTTTCCTGTTTTATTTTTGTGGAGTGAGGTTGCCCATGTGTGAAATTTCTACCCCCTGCAGCAAATCAACAGGTTTTTATTAACAACTATTTGTCCGTGGATAATACCAGCCCCCATTTCTGCCCAGTATAGATCTGGGAGAGACAGTAGCAGGACTAAGGGCAGACCTAATTCCTGGGCTTCTAAAGCATTTATAGTGTTTATTCTCTATTACCTGCTCCTTCACATCATCATCTACTTACTTTACATAATTGTCCCTTTCAGGCAAGTTAGAGCTGCTGTTATCTGCTAAAATTGGAGCCATCGCTGATCCTCCGAGCTGTCCCAATCCACAATAATATAATCCTCAAATCTTCTGCAGATTATAAACTCCAGCTCAGCAGGAGAAGTGTCCTGACATCATCGGGAGGGGGGTTCTTATAAGGGATGCTGATGTCATATGAGGAATTTCGCTCCAAGGCCTCTGATTGGCTATCCGTGAGGGGGCGTTGGCCGGGCTTATTTGGTAAATACTGGTTATTGATTAGTCTTGGCTGAACATATGTGATTATTGACAAGTGCTGGTTACACATTACTGTACGGACAGATCATGGAGAAAATGCTGGTTAATCATTTCCATAGTCACAGGCTGAGATTATGTAGCTGGTTACTGATTGCTGTAGAAAACATATTTATAGAATTTTATAATTCTGGTAACTGATTAAACTACACAGTGCTGTAATTATTGTATTATTCCCGGTTGAATACCTCCGACATACAGAACTGTGCAGCAAAGGTTTAGGGAGGTGTAGAAAAAATGCTGCAAAGTAAGAAGGAAACAAAAAAGATGTATAATACGGTCAGCTCACAAATCAGGATAATTCCTGCTTGAGGGGGCGCGGAAATGCTAAGCCACTTCTTGAATACAGGATTTATCTATGCAGTGGATGTTGCAGCCTCCAACACCAACGAGTAAATGAAAACTGGTATATTGATTAGCAAAAATTACACATAAAAAATATTTCATTTTAGGACAAATGTAATTGCACACAACCAGCGTTCTACATCAAGCTGACGCGTTTCAGATATGCTCCAAAGCTACGACTAAGGAGAATATTCGAAACGCGTCAGCTTGTTGTAGGATGCTGGCTGTGTGCACTTTACATTTATCCCGAGAAGCAATATTTTTTATGTGGATTTTTTGCTAATAAATTTACAAATTTTCATATACTCCATCACGCAGCAAAGTAAGACGGCTTTCAAAAATAGAAGTGTTAATAGTTTTTTTTTTTTTATCAATTAACAAAATGAAGAGTGAATGAACAGAAGAGAAATTAAAATCCAATCTGTATTTTGTGTAACTGCCCGGGAAGTGAATCCTAGAAGTGATGATGTGGCCTCACAAAGCCCTGATCTCATCATCATCATCATCCAGTCTGTCTGGGATGACAAGAAGAGACGGAAGAATCTGAGCAGCTACATCCACATGAGATCTGGGTTTGCACTCCACCCATCTTCACAGGCTTTTTAATCAGATCAGATTTATAGCTGGAACCTTCTAACCCCAGAATGTGGAGGTCTGAACAGACACCAAGAGAGGTAGCATGTAGCGTAGGTTCCCACTTGAATTGGGGTCACCTTGCCGTGATAGGTGGGCATTTACAGTTTGATCAAAAAAGTACACTAAGAACCTCAAATCTTTTCATATATTGAAAAGCAGCAGAAATGCTTTTTTCAAAAAATCCTTATGTCCTCTTTAACCGTTTTTAGCGCCTGTAGAGTGCTGCTGATATTGTATTGTGTTTGCATAGCTTTTGACCGCCACACCAGTGTACACCTATACGTTAATTCTTCAAAACAGACATTTTTTACTTCTCCAAGATGTTTGGAGCAATCTCCCTGCCGAGATTCTTCAAAACTGTGTGCAAGTACCTAGAAGAAGTCGAAGGGTAGTCACAACAGATACTGATTGGATTTTGATTTCTCTTTTGTTAATTTACTTTGCATTTTGTTAATTGATAAGAAATATTGACACTTCTATTTGGGGAAACATTCCTTCTTTGCAGCATTTTTCCCCACAACTCCTAAAACCTTTGCACAGTAGTGTATGCCTCAGATGTCACTGTAGAGCCATGCAGTTCCATAGGTTGGCCATTGGCCACAATGTTAACAAACATATTAATTTTTTTGTTCAGTGACCCAAGGTATAGAAAAGTACAGTCTGCCAAGGACATTCTTTTAAACCTTTGCCAGGTAAATGGGGGCTTACGGGTTTATTCAGTACAAATACAAAATATGGTCAGCACATCCATTTTGAAAAATGAGTCTATAGGTGCACGCTGGTGTGGCAGCCAAAAGCAACACAAACACAACACTACATCAGCAGCACTCTACACTCTTTATTCAGTACATTGGTCCCTCAAGTCACAATTGCCTCAGGATAATATTTTCAACATACAATGGTCTTTCCTGGGACATTGTATGTTTAATATAGTTTCAGAGATAGTTAAAGTGAACATAGGAACGATTTCAAAAAGTATTCCTGCTACGTTTTTAATACAAGTAATATTGAATTGAAAAGAACCCATTTTTGATCAAAATGTTGAGAGAACATCCAACAATGACAGACGACCTCAGTTCAGATGGAGACCTACTCTGACATTTTACCTCACTTGATGCCTGTTCAGACCCCCATGAGGTTATCTTGTTGTTGATAGATGGGCTCTTGCAATTTTGATCACCAAAGTGTGCTATGGACCTCAAATTTTCATGTATCCAAAAAGTAGCAGAAATGCATTTTGAAATCGTTCCTATGTCTCTTAGCATTCGTAGATTGCTGCTGATATTTTGTTGTGTTGCTTTGCTGTCACGCCAGTGAGCACCTAGATAAATTTCTTTAAAATTGTTTTGGATGTGCTGATCAGTTTTTATTTTTGGAGTGTAGTTTCAAGATACAATGCCCCAGACACTGATAGAGCAAATTATCATGAATATTTTATTTCTAAGTGCATGCAGTGATTGGTGGTCTAGTAGCACCTCTCTACAGTACAGTGCGGTACTACATGTCCTGTACTGCTCTTTACATGTATTAGTGAGGTACAAGCAGTGATTGGTGGTCTATAGCGCCTCTATATAGTGTAGTGCGGTACTACATGTCCTGTACTTCTCTTTAGTCCCCGGAGTCGATTGCTAAGCTCTTATCAATCGACTTGTAGGCTTAACAAACGACTGGAGTCCGCGGAGTCGATTGCTAACTCTTATCAACTGATTTGACTTGAGGCCTTAACAACCGGCTTAATGACTATTAGCGACTTCACAACGCAGTAAATTATGTGTCCCCCAGTACAGCTAATAATGTCCCCCAGTAGGTGGATATATACTTTATATGTCTCCCGGTAGGTGTGTAGTTTACATGTCCCCCAGCAGGTATATAGGCAGGTTATGGATCATCCAGCAGGTATATGGGCAGGTTACGGGTCCCCCAGCGGGTATATGGGCAGGTTACGGGTCCCCCAGCGGGTATATGGGCAGGTTACGGGTCCCCCAGCGGGTATATAGGCAGGTTATAGGTTCCCTAGTAGGTATATAGGCAGGTTACAGATTCCCCAGCAGGTATATAGGCAGGTTACAGGTCCCCCAGCAGGTATATAGATAGCTTATTGGTCCCCCAGCAGGTATATAGATAGCTCCCCTGCACATATATAAGTAGATAATAGCCTCCCTGCACATATATAAGTAGATAATAGCCCCACCTGCACATATATAAGTAGATAATAGCCCCCCTGCACATATATAAGTAGATAATAGCCCCTCTGCACATATATAAGTAGATAATAGCCCCCCCTGCACATATATAAGTAGATTAATAGCCCCTGCACATATATAAGTAGATAATAGCTCCCCATGAACATATATAAGTAGATAATAGCTCCCCCTGCACATATATAAGTAGATAATAGCCCCCTGCACATATATAAGTAGATAATAGCTCCCGCCTGCCCCATATATAAGTAGATAATAGCCACCCTGCACATTTTTAGGTAGAAAATAGTCCCCTTCATATTTATAATTAGATTATCGGCCCCCAAAATGAATAGAGACAATTAAAAGTAAGAAACTAACCACACTCACCTGACCTCGCTCCCTGCCGCTGTCGCTGCTCCCGGTCTTTTTCTTCAGCGGTGTGACGTCACCAGGCTGCGCTGCAGTGTGATGACGATCACTCCGGCGTGCACAGCACAGGCACGCACAGAGCCGCATCCTGCCTGCAGCACCCGAGTACTCTGCGGAGCTCTCTGCTCCGCCAAAGCATCTAACTGTATGTGCGTCTGGCGGACGCACATACAGTTAGTCCCGCCACCGCTGCCATCACCAAGGTCCTAAGCCGATAGGTTAGCGACTGGTACCGGCTTAGGACCCGAACGAGCGGCGGCCGCGGAGGCTAGCGGCGGCGGCGGGGACTACTTCTCTTACATGTATTCGGGTGGTACATGCAGGGAGTGGCGGTCTAGTAGCACTCTTGCTGCAGTACAGTGCGGTACTACATGTCCTGTACTGCTCTTACATGTATTAGTGAGGTGCATGCAGTGATTGGAGGTCTAGAGCGCCTCTCTACAGTACAGTGCGGTTACTACATGTCCTGTACTGCTCTTACATGTATTAGTGAGGTGCATACAGTGATTGCCGGTCTTGTAGCTCCTCTCTACAGTACAGTGTACTACTACATGTCCTAGATGTGCCAGGATGAGAAGCTCCTTTTGACACCAGGTGAGGGCCCCATTTTCTTTTTATCTCGGACGCCAGGGGCGTAGCTACAGGGGGTGCAGAGGTAGCAGTCGCTACCGGGCCCTGCATCCTGAGGGGGCCCCAAAAGCCCTTCTGCCACAGCATTGTAAATGGCACATGGTACCAGGGGGGCCCCATTTCACTATTTGCAACAGGGCCCAGAAGCTTCAAGTTACGCCTCTGTTGTACGCTGTGTATAAAATATATGACTGCGGATAATCCTATCCGCAAAGTAAAAAGTAATTTCCTGCTCCCAGCAGCTCTTTCTGACTGTTCTATGTAAGGATTTATTTTATATGCATCAATTTTCTGTGTAACTTTCTGTAATCTTAATTTTGCATTGTGTTGAGTGAGATTTTTGGGGCCTTGGTACCAATTATCAGTTAGGATTTCAACATACAATGGTCATCTTGGAACCAATTAATATTGTATGTTGAGGGACCTTTGTATATATGCCAGGAGCTTTTTCAGTGCATATATCAAGTATTGTATGGTAAAAAAAAATGTATGTAACTTGAGCCTTGAAGGGACATTCCAGGAAAATCTGATTCACTTTGTTATGACTATTCCAGAGCCTGGAGGTGGAGGGTAGCGGGGAAGCATAACTCTGAGATAGAAGTCATGCCCCACCTCCACAGGATTCACATTAGGTATAACACTGTGCTTTAGTTAGGCCCATTTTACATAATGTATCAGCCATATTTCCCAGTTGTCCATAGCCTTAACAAAGATATCCAAAAATCATCCTGGGGCAAAGCCATAGCAGTTAATAGAGCAAACACAATATGCCAACATAGTAGACCACATACAATAGAGCAATTCGGGCAGGGCTGGGACAACGGGTAGGCGAACGTAGGCGACCGCCTAGGGCTTCACTTCATTCAAGGCAGGAAGGGGGCGCAAATAGGAATGGAGTGGGCTGAATTTTACATTGGGAGGGGTGAAGACGCTATATGCCTTATTTGCCTAGGACACCAGAACACCTTGTCCCAGCCCTGAATTCTGGGACTACATTTGTTCTATAGTTTCTTATGGCTTCCAAAACAAGCACTGGATATTAATCACGGGAGCTCCCGAACACACGGCGTAATTGCGGGGAGTAATTACGGCCCGCAATTATGCCGTGTGAACCTAGCCTTAGTGTTCTTGCACATACCACTGTCACATGGGACAACACGTGTAGTCCTTACAGGTCCATATTAGAGACCCACAGATACGTCATGTGCTGCCACATAGTACTTCAGTATAGAATTGTATTTTCCTGTAGAAGAAATGTTTCCAGGTGAGTATATTGTGGCACATGAAACATTTTGTGGTTCTCACACATTCCAAAAGTTTTTGGAAAAACTCTCTGTATAAAATTGGCAGTACATATACAGAGTACATATACATAGACCTATAGCAGGCTATGGGAGCCATAGCACAGCTGTGAACATTGAGGATTTATTCTCCTCTGTATACGTTCTCTCCTTTCAGGATCTACTCTTTGATTCAGATAATAAAAAACAAATGACAAAACATTGCACCAAACTGCTCTGTGCAAATACTGCAATAAAACTGGATGCAAACATAAGACTTTTTAGAGCTATATAGTCACATTTTAAAGATTCTGCTGATTAGATCACTAGAAATTTAAATGTAAATATGTGGCTGATACCTGTAGAAAATAACTATAATGCAACATGGCCAATGTTCCATGTTCACAATATACCTTCTATAAAAGTGCTGCTTTTTTATGGGTAAAAGGGGTCATTTGATCAATACAGCCTGTCTTTATCATGAAATAGGCCTGTCCATAATCTGATCACTGCAGACCTCCATAATCAGCTCTGAGGGATGTTGTGGCCATAGGTTCTTATATGTTACGCTCCATAGTACATTTACATGACAGTAGAACCATTATCTGCAGATGCATCCGTCACGGTATAGACTGTATATCATTACATCTGAACCAGTAGTATACCTTCTGGCCGCAAGAGGTCATGGGTAAGCACCTCTCCTACTGCACCAATATATCATCTGTGTCATTCGCCATAATCACTCTGCAGGAATAGAAATCTCCTCATAATTTTATGACAATTTAAGTGAGAAACATTGTATCCAAATGACAATAATTCACATTTTGAATGTTTCTAAATGGACAGATATAAGAATATTTAAGTAGTCAAGAATGCAATGGGGGAACAAGTTGTCGAGGAAAATAGCCGAGCAGATGCTTATAAAGACTAATAATACTCATTTATACAGATTTTTCACTAAATGGACATTGGAAATCCATAGAAATGGGAGGTTGCTTTGTATAAAACTCCAGGGGGCTCAGTTAACAAAAGCCCTTCCAGGATCAATTATGTCAATTACCTGGATTTTCAGATCTGCTGCTAAAATGAGATAAAAATTGATCTCTTAAAATTGTAAGAATGGAGACACTTACGTACTAATTAATCCATAATGTTCATTCTAAGACTTTATAGGGTTGTCCAGGATCTAAAAAAACATGGCTGCTTTTTTTTCCAAAAAACAGGGCCACACTGGGACCACAAAACAACCCTGGAGCTCCCCTATCACTAGTTCATTAAATATGTAATCCCCACAGCAGAAAGAGGAACTCAGAAGAACATAAAAACCCCTAATTACACCAAATCCCCTAATTCTACTGCACAAAGTACATCTGAAATGAATTATACTACACACCATACTCCACAAAATTAATTATGCTACAGATAGTGCCCATTTCATTAGTTTTATAACACACAGTATCTTCTGAAATGCATTAGATCACACACTTTTCCCTTGAAATTATTTATATCACACACTGCACCCCATGAAATTGAATATATTACACATTGTACCCCCTGAAATTAATTACACACTGAACCCCTGTAATTAATTATATTATACAATGTACCCAATTAAATTATATTATACATAGTGCCCCCTGAAATTAATTATTAAATATTATTACACATTATACCCCTTACATAAATTATATTACACACTTTACCCTTCAAATTATTTATATTAGACACTGCACCCCATGAAATTAAATATATTACACTCCACCCCCCTGAAATGAATTATATTATACATTTTACCCCCTGAAATTAATTATGAAATGCACTGTGCCCCTTGAAATAAAAAATTTTATACACCGTACCCCCATGAAATCATACTACACAATGTACCCCTGAAATTATACTATACAATGTACCCCTGAAATTAATTAAAATATACACAGTTCTACCTAAAATGAATGACAATACACACTGTACCCCCTGGAATTAATTATTTCCCACACTGTGTGCCCTGAATTTAATTATATTACAAACTGTAACTCCTGAAATAAAATATAATACACACCAAAATAGGGATACCTGGTGGTCTTGGGCAGTGAAGGGGTTATTATAAGGATCTGTAGTGGTTTAGGGCAGTGTGGGGACTTATTTAAGAATTCTAGGAGGTCAATGGCAATAAGGAGGTTAATGTAAGGATCCTTGTTGGTCCAGGGCAGTGTAGGGGGTTAATGTATTTATCTCTGGTGGAGAGGAAGGGTTGGTGGTACAGAGAAGTAAAGAGGTTTATATGTGTTTCTGGAGATATAGGGCAAGGAAAGGATGCATGAAACAATCTCTGGTGGTCTAAGGCAGTGAAGACATTAATGTAACAACCCCTGGTGATCTACGGTAGTGACGGAGTTAAAGATGTATGAAGATTAAAGGTGTGAAGTTCCCTGAGAGTAAGGAAAAGGTTAATAACACAAACCTGCCATGCAGTGGCTACTAACTTCTCCAAACTACAGTGTTGCTCTGGCTGTAACTTTCTTTTACCTCCATACTGATCATAGAGAAGAACTCAAGCAGGTCCAGAGAGGAGTGTGCAGCAGTAACTTCATGGCTGGACAGCTCTGTGTATGACCAGGCAAAGCAATTTAGCAATGTTCTTACTGATCATTACATGGGCTGTCAGCCTGTGGCAGGCAGCCCACTCACTGAACCTGGCCCACCGGGAATCTGCCTGGTATGACATATTACCAGTCCATGCCTGGCTACAACTGTCTACAGGTTGTGTGTGCTATTGCAGCATAGCCGCATTCAATTTCATGGAGTTAAGCTGAGATACAATACAAACTATGGACAGGTGTGGTGCTGCTTTTGGAAGTAAGTAACCAGATTTTTCTAATCCTGGACAAGGCTTATAGTATGAGGTACAAGACATTACTGAAAATGTTTTAAAGTGTTTCCCCATTGTCCTGTTGGCATATAAAAAAAAAAAGGGGGATTTTCCAAAATAAAAACTTTTTGAAAAGGGGGTTGGAGCTTTTTGTGAGCCATATGCAGACCTATATGTTCCTCCTCAAGGAAAAACTGGATGGTAATACAGCAATCGGATGAAAAAATCCCAGCCATTAATTACAGATATCTATTACAGACAGATTAAAAAGCCAGGCCAGCTCCCTAATAACCAGCCCACAGTGACGCTTTTTCGGGTGAATAAAACACCCTTACTCATAGCATGTAAGACAATACCAATTCTATATCTTATATACTCTAGATAATAAAAGAAAAGAGATACTCACCTGTGCGCTGCATAGTGCCGTACAAAGCCACTTCTGGAAACGGAGATCCAAAACCGGAAGTGACACACAGACATGCGTCCGTAGGTATACGATGCACATACGTGCCCTTGTTGACTTAATTATACAGCAAAGTTATTACAAACCTGTCTGAGATAAGATGCTTAGAGATACACAGCATAAAGACAAAGCCCCAAATCCCGCCCGGGAAAAGGGAGCCACCATGTGGTCATTCGCATGAGGTGCCACTGCTCCTGATGACCTCCCCGGGGCCAACTAAAGGGGCAGAAGACCTTTGCTACGGGGCCTTTCGGCCTGGGGGGGGCTCAAAACCCTTTCCTTCCATAAAAAACACCCGATTAAAAAACACGGGTGTTGGGGGCCCCAAATTTTCACTTTCTCCTTTGGGGGCCCGGGATCTTAAATTTTACGCCTCTGGCCCTCCCCAAAAACCTTTTTGAAAGGCTGCAACCGGGAACCAGATTTTTTTCTGTTTTTTGAAAAGCAGTTTTTTTTTGAGCACTGAAGGCTAGTTCCCCACGGTTTAACCGGGGGCATTTACGCCCCGAATTACGCCTTTTCGGGGGGGGGGGAGGGGGGGGGGCCGGGCATTGGGGCCCCAAGACTTTAAAAAATTACGCCGCGGGTAATTCACATGTAAATTTCTCCCCCTCGCGTATTCGCCGACAGGGAGGAACTAACCATAGTTCCAAAGGAACGTGATTACCGTAGTTACAGGACGTTTTCACCCGAATTTGCGCACTCCGCGCGTATTAGGACTAAAATACGTCCTTTTTAACCCGGGAAACAGGGCCCTAAGGTGTATTTTTTTTGCAATAGTTTTCCCATATTTGGGGGAAGATACTGCACTGGTACTGGTATTCATCAACCTGATTTTCAGTCAATGGAAATAATTTTTTTTTCTCCAGAGTAGGTGAAGGATGTTAACAATGACATTACTTAGGCACTAGATGCACTAGCGAATAATACAGCCTGTCATAGAAAGAGCTTTGTGAAATCCATAGGTCTCTCCACTCCCGGTCATTCCACCTACATACTGGAATGTTGCAGTGTGGTATAGGCAATACAAGTTTAATATTTAATCTACTCAACCTACAAAATGTGATTCATTTTCATGATAGCGTTAACATAATAGTAATCATCGTTCAGATACTATTTTTCATGAGACTGTATAGTATTGCATATAAGGCACGCAAGTAACTTTGAACTTTTAGGCAATACGCCCAATAAACCAAAAATTCCCCAAAACCCCCTCTAGTCCGGACTGAAACCCACCCACCTGAAAGAAACAAAAAATTTTTTGATTGAAATGGCTTATTTATCTAGCCACAAGGGGCACGCATGGTGTGGTTTTCAAAATGCAATTTTAAGTATTAAGGTCATAAATTTGGGGGAATAACACACTTTAGTGGTTGAGGAACAGAACAGCAAGACAGAGCGCGATGAAAGTTTATTCATAGTCTAATCGAGTTCTGCCAAGGAGCATAAAGGGCAAAGAGAATACTTAAAAATGTAATCTAGGGCAGGCTGAGTTGGTCTAGATTTAAAGGGGTGTTCCAGGGGTTCCAAAAAAACATTTTTTCCCAAAGGGGCTTGTATCGCTGTGGCCTTGATTCGCAAAATGTCCCGTGAACGTTACGTTAGGCCCGTTCACACGGCTTTTTTCGCCCCGTATTTTGCCGAGGATTGACGACGTCAAAACCTCGGGAAATCCTCCGAAATAATTTACAGCCATTTTCTATTTTATTTCAAAGAAAAACGGGCCCAGTTCCCGACGCTATTCCCTTCCGGATTGCCCCGGGGATTGACGACGCAAACCCGGACGGAAAAACAATTCACTTCCAATTTCCGGACGGATTCCCACCTACAATGAAAAGGGGAGGTGAATCCGTCGGAAATCATTTTCAAAAGTGCCCCCTTTTGGCAAATTTTTTTGCAACTATTTTCAACTGTTTCAAACATTTTTCATCGAAATCCTTTTTTAATTGTTCGAAATAACCGTGGAACAGGCCTTTCAGCGAAGAACGGGACGGGCCCCAACGGAAGGGAGCTGAAGGAAGTATCTTCTTTTTTTCTTTTTTTTTTATATGCCCCGGGAAAAACAGATTTTGGGTCTCCCGGAAACCCCCTTTTGTGACAACAAGATCAAAAGAAAACCCTCAGCCCTGATTGCACCTAGAATCACCTTCCCCCTCGGGACTACTGCACCTCTTCCCTGCCTATTAATCACACACACTCTCTGTGAGGAATTGTTCAACCCCGGGGCTGTCATTCCCCTGTCCCTGTATCCTTATAATTATCAAACATTTCAAAAAAATAAAAAATTTAAAAACCCCGGTAGTGCATTGAGAAAGAAAAAAAAAATCCACAGGTTTGGTTCCCCAGGGGATTTGAACCAGGGGCCCTGTCGTGAGGCAAAAGCTTAATAACTTACTACATTGTAGCTACCACAGCCTTTACATAAACAAACCTTTTTTTGACTAATGAGCACCCGCCCCCTTTGACACACTGAAACTGAAAAGGAATAGGACATTAAATCCCTTTGTAGCAAAACCCTTTTAAGGAATGTCCCACCAGCACTTGTTTTTTAAAACCCCCGGGGGGGGGGGGCCCCCCCCCCTTTGGAAAACAATTCCCCTAGGTGGGAAAGGAAACCCCTTGGAAAAAAGGAAATGGCTTTAGTTTTTTAACCCCCTAATTTTTTCCCCCAAACTTGTGCCCTAAGTCACCCCATGGGGGTTTAATTAGGGAAAGGCCCATGTGGAAATTTTTTTTCAAAGAAAAACCTGTGGGTTTACCGAAATTTGACGGGGCGGTTTTTCAGCCGTATTGCAGGGCAGTAAGTTGCGCAATACGGACTGGAAATTTGCCCCAAAAAATTACGCCTTTTGTGAGGGGAGGCCTAAGCGGGTTTTGGAGTTGCCCCCCTTCCTTTAATGGTTTTTAAAAGGGAACAAATCCCAATAAAACCCTTAAATTTTTATATGGATTTTTTTTTAAACTGACTGGTTGTATTTTTATATGATCTTTTAAAGTTCCCCCTATTTTACTTTTACTCTGCCCCCCCCCTTTTCGCGAGCTCTAATAGCAACCCAGGGGGGTTTTAATTTGAAAATTTTTCCTTTTTTCAGGGTGATTTTTGGCCTGGGGGAAGTGTAAATATTTTATCAGCAACATCTGTAAGTGGGAAGAAACTGCCTGCCTGGGTGCGGGGGGGGGGGGGGGGGGAACACACTTTTTTCCTTTTAGGTAGTTTCAGGGCCCAAAAGTTTTGAAAATGCCACAAAATTATTTTTTTCACCTGATTTGTTGCCCTCTGGTTTTTTTGTGTTTGTCAGATGTTTTTATAACTTACAAAATTTACGGGGGAAATTTCATTTATTATTAAAAAAAGTTTTATTAAGAATGATTTTAAATTTCAGAAAGTCTTTTTTTTGGGCCAGTTTTTGACCCTTTTTTTCCCCAGGCCCTCTGAAATTTCTCCCGGGAAATGCTTAAATCAAATTCTGGACCAAACCCTGACTGATGGCAGCCCAATTTTTCCCAAAATTTAAAATGCTTGCATTTTGCCACAATTTGATGGTTTTTGTTTGCCCACCCGCTCTTGATGATTGACCACAAGTTCTCTTTGGGTTTAAGATCTGGGGGTTTCAGCCCTGGAAACCCAAAAACTCCCATGTTTTGTTCCCTGATCCATTTAGTTATCCCTTTTTTTATGGCAAAGGGGCCTTTCCCTCATTTCTGGGGGAAAGGGATTGTTGATCCCAAAGCTCCCGGCGGTTGGGAGAATTGGCCCCTTGGAGGACATTCTGGTACCATTCCCTTTTTTCATGAATGTTTTTTTAGGCCCGGGGCTGTTTGAGAAACCGATTTTTCGGGGGTGAGAAGAACCCACCATAATGGTTTTGGATGCTTTACAGTTGGCAAAAGAGGGCAAGACTGGTGGTATTGTTTCACCTTGTCTTTTCCGAACAAGCTGTTTTCCCGATGTTCCAAAAAATTTTGGGAAAGGGGATTTTTATCTGAGAAAATTTACTTTTCCCCAGTCCTCAGCAGTCCACTCCCCGTACCTTTTTGGGATTTTTTTCAGTCTGTCCCCCTGTTTTTTTGGATGAAAAATTTGGGTTCTTTGGGTGCCCCCTTGACACCGGCCTTTCTTTCCCTGAGTCTCCGCAGTCTCCAGGGGGGTGCAAAATGCCCCTCACACCTGCCCGCTGCCATTTTGAGCAAGTCGCACGCTGGAACCCCTTTCCCAAGCTAAAAACTTTTAAGGAGACCTGGCGCTTTTCTGGTCTTTCTTTGGGGGGGGCCCGGGGGCCTTTTTTGGCAAAAAATGGGAAAAATTTTCCTTGAAATTCCCTTTATGATTTCGATTTGATTGTTTAAAGAGGGGCAATCTTTCTAGCTGCGGGTATTTCCCCGTTAGGCCCGTTTTTTTGCAGTGCCAAAGATGACCCGCACGGGGTTTTTAGAGGTTTACCATGGTTAAAAGAAAGAGAAAACAAAAGATTTCCAAACACCAGGCCCCCTTTTAAATGTCCCCGTGGGGTGATTCTTTTAATCATTTTACAGATTGACTCCAGCCCTGTTTCCCCATCAACCCCCCCACCTTTGTTAATGGAGCAAACACGAAACATGTTAGCTGGTCCTTTTAAGGGGAGGCCGAATGAAGTTAAATGTGGGTTTTGGGGGAAAAAATTCTTTTTTTAGGCAATATTGACTTTGCAATTAATTTTGTTAACTGATCACTCTTTATAACAAATTTGGAGGATATGCAAAAATTTCCCTTTTAAAAACCTATGCAGTAGACTTTGTAAAAAATTTAACATTTGTATCATTCTCAAAACTTTTGGCCATGACTGTATTGCTGGTTATTACCTAATGACCATGTGGTCTGGTCTAATCTTATCTATCGACCAATGTAGTGTACTTGGCACAATGTACCCTTTGTAACTTATATTACGTGGGAAGCACTACTAGGAAGATCAAGGTACGCTTCTAGAACACGTAAATGAAAAACTACTATGTCTGTCAGGAATAGATCTAATCTATCCAACCACTTCAGAGAAATGCACGATTCAAACTTCAGAGGGCTAAAAGTAATTGGGATCGAGAAAATCATACCATCAATCCGGGGGGAGATATAAGAAAGGCACTACACATAGAGAGGCCTTTTGGATCCTACTTTAAAACCAACATACCAGGGGTCTTAATCTAAGAAGGGAGTTAATGTTCCACTATTGAATTCTACCATCAAAAAGAGGGTTTCTAAAGGCTCTCTCTTCTATACTAGTTGGATGTCTCGGTTTCCAAGTGTATATATATATCTATACTTTTTTATTCTTTCTGCACTAGTTGTAACTTTACAAGGTTGGGTTTTTTGTATCCTGTATCTGTCTCCGATACCTTATGATGCCCTTGCTATTCTTAGTCTCTTCGTTTATTTTGGGAAGATGTTAACTTTACTAATACTGCCGGCTATTTATCTTAGTTTTCATTCTGAACTGCTTCCTTTAACAACGGGCCTCCTTTTTTTTTTCCCTTTTTTTTTTTTTTTTTTTTTTTTTTCTCTGCCAGTTTAAATGCATTGTAATTTTTTGTTTCTGCTAGAACACTTTTGTATATTATTTTTTGTTTTATTATGCAAGACCGCAGCCTAAACACCTGCCGGGTCTGTACATACCGTAATTTTTTGTCTCTGCCGCACATATTTTGTATACTTTGCATATATTTTTTATCGTAATGCGCGGGACTGGCAGCTAATATTTCTCTTTTCTTAACTCCGGGGCTATGGATGTATCTGCGCATGACGGGCACCGTCATGCTATTGCCTAAAATTGGCCGCATGATTGTTGTACGCATGTCCGGATACAGACCTCTTTCCATTTTGTTGTGGTTCAGAGACCGTGGGCGTTCACAGGTGGGCGAGGCAGCAATCAGGTAATCCACCAATGATTTTAGAAGTTATGGTCTTAAGGAGGGGGGTTCAGTATGTTAGTATGCTATGACTAAGGGTGTGCTTACACCCAAACGCGTAAGCTAACTCCGATGCTCTGAGGGATGTTGCACATGGGAATGCTTGTAAGTTTTATATTTACCCTAAATAAAAGGACTTAAGTTTTACTATATTTCCATTGGTGGTTTTCGCTGCATCCATCGTGTTTGCTAGTACTAATCTTATCTATCCCTGTTGAGAGAACAATAGAAAAATTATGTCATTACCTCCTATTTACTTGTAATGAGACTATGTAGAGAAAAGCATCAGCTGAAGTACAGGGAGATGAGCCTGCTCTGCCATTCACATTTTTCTCTCAGAGTTAGAGAAGGACAAAATCTTATATGCAATGTTTAATTACTGAAAGAAAACAAATATTGCCAAAATTGAAAAAAAAAATTTTTTTTTCCATGAATATTGGTGTTAACAAAAATACTCCCTTCTGATTGCAATGTCCTTTTAATAGAAACATCAGGGGCTGCCTCTGTACCCTAAGGCCATGTCCCCACGGCATGGGTTTGCGGCCGGTTTTTCAGACGGTTTGTGGTTTTGCAGACCGTCTGAAAAACCGTCCGTAAACGAGCACAATGGGCTTCTATGGAAAACCCGTACAGCAGTCTCCACTGCATGGATTTCCCACCCGGTGGTTTTTCCGCCCGCGGGCCGCCCGAAAAACACTGTGCCTGCACATTCTCCGTCCGATTTTCAGACGGAATATGTGCAAGTGAATGTGATGGGGGCGGGCTCATCATGGAGAAAAGCCAACCCCCCCCCCCCCCCCGTGTGCACTGCATACAAACCGACCAAATAGCGGTTGGATAAACCGACCGGTATTTGTCCATTGCCGTGTAAATGGGCCTTTAATCTAAAGGTGGATACCTTCTTCCTCCACAGTTGGTGTGTTTTTCCGCCAGCTTATAGCAACTGGAATTGGTTGAGGGACATGTCTGAAAATAAACTTGACACTCGCCTACATTTGGATGGCAATTAGGTTGTGGGCAGAACGTCCAACATATTATCTTATTATATTCCATGGGAAGATAAATGGATCCGTTCTGTGTTAATTAGAGACACTGTGAGTGCTGACTGGGGAGCTGCCGTCGACGACTAGTTAAACACTTTTGAGCAGGATAGAGGTTTATTAATCTAACGCTAACAGCCATTATTACAGGGTCCCTCCTTCATCTCCTCTGCTCGGGGGACATCGTATTTTCCCGCCTAAGTCATTAAATCGACCGTGGTAATTTGTTTACTGAGTGACCCCTGTGTCCAGACAGAGCAGATGCTTCTGTAATCACCGCTTGGTAAATGGTGACTCCTATAGCTTTTTCTACTCCTCACTGGCTTTATAGTACTGTAAATGAAGACAATAGAGACCCAAGGCCTGTCCCGAAATGTCATCCTCTGATTGTGCTAGTCTGTCATCAGTGTGCTAGAGCTATGTTCACACTGGTCAAAAGAAAAACATAAAGAAATGTTTCCATTACATCAAAGTTCCAATTAAATTCAATAGAACTTCAATTCAGTAGGAACCGATCAGCCCCTGTTCTGTCAGACTTGTGTTGTTTTGAACCGCTCCAATGCATCTACCATAAAAATTGAGTCAATGAAAACAACCACGGTCTATATATCCTATTACATATATACTATAGTCTCATAGTCCGGCACCTGTGATAAAGGTCTCCGGACCAGAAACGTTGGGGATGATGCTCTACGATTAAAGGGGTCTTGCCACTATGTAATGTTGACGTGGGATCCTCCAAAATGGGTATTTAATCACTTTTCTAAATATATGTGATTACAAAAAGTGAAGCCTGTGAGAGCTACAGCATTGCTCAGTCCCCCTTAGTTTCCTGACGTTTACATTAGACACGCAGGACACTGACGGAGCTGATAGGCCGCACTTGCATGTTTGCACTTCTTATCTGATGACAGGGAACGTGAAGGAGCTGGCAAGGGGCTGGGGAGAAGGTGCAGTGTATGAGTCTGTCTGCTGTATAGAGAATCCACTGTTGTAATGTTATTATTTGAGTAAACTTTAGAGACGCTCCCCGCTTCCTCGCTCTCTGCTCACCCCCTCCATCTCACCCCTACAGCCGTTCATGACTCAGCATGCTTTATTTATATTCTCTCCTGAGCAGATAAGAGGTAAGGAACTCACTTCGTGGCAAAACCCCTTTAACAAGTTTTGTGATGTATCTTTTACCCGGACCACAAGTCATTGATTGTGTGCTGTGACTGATATGTTATGAAAAAATAAAGACATTTTTGCATATTGAAATCTGGGAGTGCTGCTGGAGATATTTTTGGAGTCATATGTCCATTATGGCATGTGGAAAACATAAAGGAGAATATTTCACTAAACCAATACCAACATGACAATGTGGCTTATGTGAAAATGTGCATTGTATGTGAATACTGTTTAGTGGCTGATCCTATTGTATTGTGGAGCTTGTGGCAATAGGAGGTGTTGGACCCCTAGTATGATGGTGTGATACTGTTGGCCATCTTTATTTAAAGAGGTTGTCTCACCTCACTGTTTCATAGAGCCAGGAGCATTCTTTCATTCATGTATCCTGACACTTCCTGATCAAGCCATCTGTAATTAGCACAAGAGCTCTGTGTTTTCAGACTTCTTCTAATTAGTTGAGCTTAGATAAACAATTCAGGTCCTGAGAATATTTAGAGCTAAAGTAAACAGTAGTAAATAGTGTCTTTTGTCTGACAGATCAGATAACACACAAGCTCTCAAGCTGCCAGCAGCCCTGTGCTGGGACCTGTGTGATGACATCACTCCCTGCTATCAGATAAGACAAACAGCGGGGGAGAAGAAGTACACAGGTCGGTCACTAGAGAAACCAGTCCTCAGTAGGTGATAAAATCACTAGTAGCTCCTGAACGAAAAAAAATGAACAAAGCAATATATTTGGAAAACGTCTTCATTTAGTGTCCCCTACATGTTGAAAGCTAATCTTTGTAGTGAGACAACCCCTTTAATGCCTGTGGCTATGGCAGCCATAGGAGCACTGTGTTACGGCACAGTGGATTTTGTTGTGCTGTAGAATTGGACCACAGCACAAATATTGAATTCTCAAGCATATGGGGTACATGGGGAAGCCTGCACAAACTGTCCCTCAAGTTAGAGACGTGCTGAAAAAAGGAGATTGGCAGGAGGCTGGTATGAGGCCCGAATGTGACGAGTAAAAGATGCAACTAGTAGCTTCCATGCCACCAAAAGGTAAAAGCTGTTAAAAACTGGGAATTAGAAAGCGAGGTCCTTTGTAAGAAAGGTAATTCTAGCAGTCTGCTGCCCTACAGATGGAGACTGAATGTGATAACCACCAGTGGGCAATCAACACTATGAAGAACACCAAGTGGTCCAACACCAAGCCTCAAATGGTGGAGGTCATCCTTCATTCAAACTATTATTTACACAGAGATACTTCTTCCATACCTCCATTGTCTATCTCATAGCCTGATAAGGGGCTTTAGCAGTTTATGGCCCCAAACGTTGCTATACTTGAGATTGATAAATTAAAGTGTGGTGCATAGGATGATCGGATCATGAAATATTCACAATAAAATAGAAGCAGCATCTAGTTCTGGCCACAGAAAATACTCCCGGAGGGTTTTGGGCATCAAAGAACAGCCACACTCAGCACGTTTATTCTTCAATTCTGTTGTTAAAGACTCCTTTGCCTGTTTCTTTTGTGACCAACAAGCATATGTGCCTCTATTCTGGAGCCACAATATAACCAGTTGTTTATTATTATTATTATTATTATTATTTATTTTAAAGCGCCATTGATTCCAGGGCGCTGTACATTCGAGGGGGTTACATACATTACATAAGTCAAACGAGTACAATGATAAGTGATGAATGACAATTGGCACAACAGAGGGAGAGAGGACCCTACCCGCGAGGGCTTACAATCTACATGGAGGGGGAAGAGACAGGAGGTGGGGCAGACATGTTTGTGGAGGAAGTAGTGACAAGTTTAGTGAAGGTTACACTCATGAGTCATGCTTATGACATTTGCAGCAAAGGGAACTAGCTGTTCATAGTAAAATCAACTTTCCTTGGGTTTCTCTGGCCTGACAAACCCTTTAAAAAATCCTACTGTTTTGTGCAAACCTATGTGTCTCTATGGTTACAAGTTACAAATACATCAGGGGCCACACGTATGAACCTGTTTAGGTCTAAAACTCACTCTTTTGCCCATAGGTTATTATGGGCAAAAAAGTGAGTTTTAGACCTAAATGCATGTGGCCCCAGGAATCGAACTCTCTTTCAATGCATGGCCGCAGCATCGGACCACATAAAGCATGACGGCAGTGGTTCCTCTATGTCACTGGAGCCACAGCACAGGTAAAGTAACTCTACAATGTGTGGACCCCTCCAAGCAGTCCCCCATATCTCAGGTTCCTGCATTCAATTTTTAGGTTTTGCGTGGTTAGGCGGGACTGTACTTTAATAAACAGCCAGGTGAAATGAAATCTACATTAACTGTAGGTTTCTTGAGGATCCGCAGCTCAGAATAGGAAGTCTCAGTGCTGTGTTTAAAGTCTCAGGTCTGCGCTGAATGTGGGTATTGCAGGCGACGTACAATACCGCACCCGTGTTCCCTATTACAGCAGCAGCTGTTTATATAACGGGCCACATCCATCACAATTCTCAAAGCTTCCTGCAAACTTGTCGCAATGGTGTTAAGACTTGTGTAAACACAGCTGCTCATTCATTGAACGCTCCCCATTTATCTCTGGAAATATAAACTGATGAAAGCCAAAGCGGCTGCAACACTGTACAAGCTGGTTTGTCTCATACATGTCAATATATCACGACTAAGGCAGGAGGAGGCTGTATGAATATCTAGGATTTCTAGAAGCAATATCTTACAGCAAAGCCAACAACCCTCTTATTTAATTACGCATCATGTGTTATACACAGATCATATTGTATGTACTCTTATTAATACCTGTCCCTAAGTATTTCAGAAGAAACTAACTCATACAATTCCAAGCAGGTGTGGGAAAAAAAGCTGCAACGTAGGAAAGCTTTCACATATTGAAGTATTAATAGTTTATTTTTACCAATTAGCAAAATACAAAATGAATGAACTAAAGAAGAATCAAAATCAAATCAGTATTTCGTGTGACCACCCTTTGCCTGTTCTTCTAGGTCCTTGTACACAGGTTCTGAAGGAACTCACAGGGAAGTTGTTCCAAACATCTTGAACTAAGCCCAGATCTTCTATGGATGTAGCTGCTCAGATCCTTCTGTCCCCTCCTGTAATACCAGTTAGACTAGATGATGATGAGATCAGGGCTCTCTGGGGCCACATCATCACTTCTAAGACTCCAAAGACAAAGGGGCGGTCACACCAAATACTGATTTGACTCTGATTACTCTTCTATTTATTCACTTTGCATTTTGTTAATTGATAAAGATAAACTATTAATACTTCTATGTTTGCATTTTTTTCCCCACACACCTGCCTAAAACCTTTGCACATTACAAATCTAAGCAGTCCGAATTGAATTTTGGGAAGCAAACGCCCACACATCCTAGCGACGTTTCGGAAGATTAACTTCCTTTTTCAAGCATCAAAAAAGGAAAGCTTGAAAAAGGAAGTTAATCTTCCGAAACATCGCTAGGATGTGCGGGCGTTTGCTTCTGCTCTGTTGAGGGTCCAGTTGCAATACTGAGGACCCATGGGCTCGATCCCCTGATCCCCTCGAGGACAATACAAAGAAAGGAGCATGCTAGCTCGAAGACCTATTAGGATTTTACCACTTGTATCTCTATATGTTTATGCATGTCGTAGTGAGCATGTTGATACTGTGAAGAGTTGTTTATAAAATTTCAAAACTTTAAAGCCTTGAAGATGTCTTTTTTCCACCATACAGTGACCATATAGGGGTAGATACAAGTGGACACAGTGCAGTTACATTTACTGACTCACAGGTGACGTCTTCTCTGATGAGTCATTCATTTTCCTTTTTCTTCTCCATCTGGTCCAGACTACCGTGATGACTTCTCCCGACCACTACTCAACCCTGCAGAATTTACATTCCTCACTTTTCTATCACCTTCCTAACTGTGTCTCCCCCTGTGTACAAACTCTGCATCCATAATGACTCAAATGGTAATAATTACCACCTTGGTGCCCTAGTAGTTAGGTATGTAGGCCCCTGGTAGCTAGGTATGTTTTAGGCCCTCTTGGTAGGTAGGTATATAGCCCCCCATAAGTAGTTATATATTACTCTCAGTAGGTATATAGGGCTCCCAGAAGGTAGATAGATAAGGGCCCCTAGTAGGTAGGTAAATAGTTAGAGTACCCTCAGTAGTTAGTTAGGTAGGTAGATAGGGGCCCCCCCATAGGTAGGTAGGTAAATATGGGTACTCAGTAGGTAGGTAGATTGGGACCCCAAGTAGGTAGGTAGATAGGAGCCCCACGTAGGTATTAAGATTGGGGCCCTCAGTAGGTAAGTAGATTAGGGCCCCCAGTGGGGAGCTAGAGACCCCCCCCCAGGGAGGCAACTATCTTGCAGCCCCCAGTAAGTAGGTGTGTAGATTGGGGAGACTCAGTGGGTACGTCGGTAGATTGGGGCCCCCAGTAGGCCGGCAGTCTGGGGAACCCAATATGTTGGGAGGTAGATTGGGGTCCCCCAGTAGGTAGGTAGCTATATTAGGGCCCCAAGTAGGTAGGTGTGTAGGTAGGGACCCCCAGTAGATAGGTACTTACCTCTTCACACTCCCCCAGTGAATCCACCTGCTCTTGGCCCTGAGCCAGGTGCTTTAGGCATGGGGCTTAGGAAAGGAATCTGCGCAGGTGATGCAATGACATCACTTCATCGTGCTGCCTGCGCAGTGACATATGGCAGGGGCAGGGAGCGCATAGCTCGATCTGTATGTGCGTTGCAAGGATGGGCATACAATTGAGATAGCCTACATGGTAGAGAGAACAGACCTGCGGCCTGTTCTTTCTACCTTTACTGTGAAGCTAGGGGCCGGGACCTGTACGTCAGTACTAGCAGTACTGCCTTAACGGCAGCCCTAGTGATGGGGGTAGTCGGCACACCCCTATATGCATCAGTCTTAATGAGATTGTCTGGCCCAGCTAGCTTTGCTCTTAGGCTATGTTCACACGGCTTAAAATGGGACATATTTCAGTGCGCAACTACGCGCCGGAGTGCGCAAATTGCGGCTGGAATACGTCCCAGTCATTACGGTAATCCACAGTTCTCATAGAGAACTATGGATTACGTCTCCTCTCCCTGCTCGGCGAATCCGCCGCGGGGGGAGATAAGTGACATGTGAATTACCAGCGGCGTATACGCGCCGCTGGTAATGAAAGTCTATGGGCCAGTGAGGTGCCGGCCCCTAGCTCCCGCCCCGCCTCCGTACACACGGCGTAATTGCGGGGCGTAATTACGCCCCGCAAATAAGCTGTGTGAACATAGCCCTAGGTGTATGGGCACCTTTAGGGTCTGTTCACACTGTGTTTTACTGCTTCATTCAGTGCATGTGCCAGGAGTGCTCCTGATGCATTAATTGATTGTATCTGTAATGCTCTATTGACTCAACATACTCCAAAAGTTTGTGTTCTTGGCATATGTGGAGGAGGTAAGCATTAGCATACCTTTTTTAGTGTATGGCAGGGGTGTCAAACTGCGGCCCTCCAGCTGTTGGGAACTACAATTCCCATCATGCCCCCTATTATAGATTATATAAATGCATGATGGGAGTTGTAGTTTCCCAACAGCTGGAGGGCTATAGTTTGACACCTGTGGTGTATGGGATAGCATTATGGATGACATTATTCAATACAGAGGCATCCAGTAAACTGTATATCATGGGACCCTATGGGCAAGGTGAATGGCCATAGACTGATATGTTAGGATATGCTCTTGATGGGAAATGTTCACCTTTTGTTGATAAATATCAATCTCTTCCTGTATTAACGCCCTAATCTGAACAACATCTCGGTTAAAAGTTTGTGTCCAAACATTTCCCTTCAACACGTTCCGAGAAATTGTTACCTTGTATGATCACACAGGCAGCGGCGCCGATGGCACTTTGTACTTGTTAATCGTTAACCTGGTATTTTAGAACTAATCACACTTCAGTTGCTCGAACTAATCAACAGGGTACGAATTAGTTCAAACAAGCAATTGCAATGCAATTAGGTCCAGCAGAGATGGAGTGTGCGTTACCGGGAACTAATCCTTTGTGTAAAAGTAACTTTCTTGGTGTCCAGGTGTGCACTTAATAACAATACTGTATAAGCTCATTGCAAAGAACCGCAGATGAATTAATGAGGCCGAGCAGCCGGCGGTGGAAACTTTTTTTCCTTTGAGCTGTTTTATTTTTGAAGATTTTGCAGGTTTTCAAAACAATAGTGAAAGTAGGTCTAAGAGCCCGCAGACTGGAAATTATTGCCTCCGCTTTTGTCTCCCAATGTCTATTCAGGATTTCTCTTGCAATTATACAGTATATAGGATGATAAAATCAGTCTGAAAACTCTGAAAGTGAAAATCCTGCTCGTATCTCTTAGTTAAAAGGTACTTTTCAGCAATGTCCTCATAGCCCAAAGGTGACATAGGACCAACTGGCTTTTTAGGAACAAGGAACAAATTCAGACTGGTATCATTAGGCTGGTGCTACTGTCAGGCGCCATGTAAGGGGCCTCAGCTCGTTAGTGAGTTGACAACTGTTTGTTACCCATTGGCCGCTATGTAAGAGCCACAAAGCATTACTTAAAGAATAGAAAGGACCCTATGGGCAAATCTGGTTCCCAATGTGGTGCCTTTCGTGTCACATACATGTGCAATTGTATTCTGTTGGTATTCTGTGCCTCAATGGACTCACTAAACATATGATAGGTGCTCATATTGTTCAATTTAAAATCAATGAGTGCAAATAAATTGCATGCAATAGGGTACAAAATAGAAACTGATAGACATGATAGGTAGTTTTGGGGTCCTTATCATTTGCCCATATGTGGCCCAGATATACAGGGTGTTTTGAAAGGATGGACCCAATTTAAAAATTCTAAGGGCGACATCTCTGAAAACTGGCATCGCTGCAGCAGCTTTTAGGTGCATTTAATCAGTGTAAAGTGGCTTCAAAATATGATCCTTTCAAAATTCTGGCGTCTGGTATACCTTGCATAGCAAACTTAATGCAATGAAAAGCACGCATAGCATATCAGTGCCTGTGTATGTAATGTGCCAATCAAGGCGCATTATGTCACAGAGGCACATATAGTGTCATTAGTAGTGTATGTAATGCGCCTCAACAGGTGCATTGTGTTATGGAGGCGCACAGCGTATCATTGCTACTATATGTAATGCCTCTTTTTAGGTGCATTACAATGTGTCATGCCCGGCGTATAATGTGCCTAGTTTTGATATATTACAGTTCATTTATATCGAGAATATGGAGTCAAGAGTATTTCTGGTGCAAAATAGACCAAAAAAACTGCATACTGGGACATGTCGCCCTATATCTCTGCAATGACTGCCCATGCTCTTACCACTTGATCGGAAGGGGCATAGAGTTTTAAATGATTAAACCATATGTAACTTTTTGTGTAATTATAACATATTGCCTTTTTGAAATATACTGCATGGAAATTGGTCCTGTATGATGATGGTTTTGCATGCTCATTTCTGTACTACAGCTCCATATTGTACAGGGTCATTATACTCTACTCAGACTTCTAGGGGGCCCTGTCGTACCGTCATATGGAGACTTTCAATCCATTTGCAGAATACAATAATTGAACCCTACAGGTGGGAAAAATCTGCTTGTGGGTCTGTTCATAATGAAAGAAGGTAAAGAAGGCAGGGCCATCTTTTTCCATTGGGCACACTAGGCAGTTGCCCGGAGGCCCTACAAGTATAGGGGTCCCAGGTGGGGTATGCTTGTCCCAGGAATACAAGAAACATACCCAGGATACTGTGGTTGGCTTTGCTTATTTGCGTGTTTTTAGGATGTGCAAACAAATAAATGCCACGGTGGACAAGGGAACCAAAGGCTCCCTGCCCTGCCAATCTGTCTTGTAGGCTGCAGGCTGCCGGTGTCCAGACATAAGGGCATGATAATGTGGGTGTGCTTGGGAGTGGCTAGAGGCATGGCCTAGGTTGATGTCATGTATTTGGACAGGGCTCACTGCAGTGCTCTGCCCAGGGCCCCATAATTCTGTTAAGATGGTTCTGAAAGAAGATATTTCTGAACTGGTCACCACAGCGAAGATGGAAAGTCCTAATGTAGAGCACAGTGGCCAATTAGAAGCCTGCATGTGCTGAAATGATATATCTATACCAAGGTCCTCAGGGCCTCATACCCCAACTCAAACCTCATGTAGAAATGATTTCCATATATCCCAGAACATTCACTGTAGAAATACAAGGCATGTTTTGGTGCATTGTCAGTTCTGCTTTTTACTATGTGGTTCCCTCCCTATCTTTCGCTGACCACAGTTATGCTTAACCCCATTTGCGCTGTGCGTTGTGGCTGTGCTTTGCATGTGAATCCTACCTCATACTCCGGTGCCTGAACTATAGGTTTCTTTAGCCCCATATAAGTCCCATCTGCTGTTTTCTTGGTAATGACTGATGTCTGCCGCTTGCCCTGACCTTTTGCCTGATCCTTGTTTAACAAGAACACTGTCTGACCTGTCCATAGCCCGGCTGAATATGAACTCTTAGGCCCTGTTCACACGACAGATTTGGCCGCAGTTATGGCCGCGGGTTCCGACGCGGTTTCCGCGGCCTAACCCGGGCCCAAAAGCGCCTAGTTTATTACATGGGTTTCCCCATGGGGAAACCCTTAATATCACACTCCGCGGGGCCCCTTAAAACCCCTGCTTTTGAAAAAATTCCCCGTCAATTCCTAAGGGAGTCCATGCGGGGGGCCACGCGGTGTTCCGCGGGCTCCGCGGGGTGGGTGCCGGGGGGGGACGGCTCCCCCCCGTTTCCCCCTGCTATTTAATTTGCATAGGGGGAAACCCCGGGGCAAACCGCGCCCCCAAACCCCCCCCCCCCCCCCAGGCCCCCCCACCCCCCAGGGCCCAAACCCCTCGGGGACCCGATTGCGGCCGGCACAAAGGGGTTGGGCCCCGGGAACCGCGCGAAGCCGCGGGGAAACCCGCGGCAAACCGTCGTGTGAACGAGGCCTTTGGCTTTTCAACAAAACCCCTTTTTGGATCCTTTTAACGGGCCCAAAAAGGGTTAACAATTGTCAGTTATTAAAAATTGATTCAATGGCAAAAGCCATCCCGTTCTCAGGGGATCGGGATGGCTTTTTAAAGGGCTCCCCCTGCGCTTTTCGCATCCCTTTAAGAATTGACATGTCAAATTTTATTGGGTTTTCGCAAGTGAAAGCCCCTAGGATTTAAAGGATCCGCTTTTGGCACCTGTCAAAAAACGCTCCACACTCGGGGGAATACAGCGCCTTTGTCCTAAAGCGATTCGAAAAGCCCGTAGCGGCTTTAGGGGGATCGAGGTAGCGGTTCAGGGGGGCGGCGCGGTGACGGGGCGGCGTGGGTGCAGGTGGGTCGCGGACCGGGGCATGTAGCGGGGCGGGGCAGGACAGGTTGAAAAGGGGGTGCGGGGGCAGGGGTTTAATGGAGGGTCGGGGAGACAGTGATTGTTTTGGGGGTGCGGGGGGACATATTGAATGGGGTGCGGGCAGGACAATTGAATGGGGGTGCGGGCAGGACAATTGAATGAGGGCGGCAGGACATCATTGAATGGGGGTGCGGGGAGGGGAATCACGAATGGAGGGGGGGAGGACAGGGGGTTAATGGGGGTGGGGGGACAATTAAGGAGGTGCGGGAAGGACATCATTGAATGGATGCGGGGGGACATATGGGAAAGGGGGTGGGCAGGAAAAAG